>CP049712.1:945563-1000304 GCA_004148225.2 Heterodera glycines | reverse complement strand
CTCATTCAGTTTTTGATAAAAAATTTTCGTAAAAACATGTTTTATTGATAATATGTTAATAAAATTTTATTGTGACATTTTTTGAAAAATAAAAAGCGATAAAAATATCATAAAAGTAAGTGGATTTTTTGTATTTTAAGCATCAAATAAATACTCCAATGAGGAAAATTGAGAAAGATGAAAAAATATTTTGAAAATAAATTCAAAAATCAGTGTCCAAATAATTGCAAAGAAATTAGAAATTTAAATCCAAACATTGGTCATTAGGAAAAAGAAATTTTCATTATTTACAAAAATGTGATTTTTTGTGGTACAATTATAAAAACTCATTAATTATATTTATAATTTGTCTTGTTGATGAAAATGCTTTTTTGGTGAGACAGAAAATGTTGAATTTAATAATTTTAACTTTTTTTCAAAGAAATCGCAACTTTTAAGCCAAAGGATATTGTTGACAAAATTGTAATTTGAATTTAACACTGCCTTACAAATATATCAATACCGAAAGAATTTATCGCTTGAAAAGCAAAACATAGAAATAAAAGAAAACAAAAATGGGTGGTTATACAAATATACTACAGTAATAGGAAAGTGTTTACAGAAATAAATTAGAAGAAAACAGTGGAATAATGCCAAAAAATTAGGGGTTCTCACCGAATTGGCATTGTGCGAGGACGGAGAAGGGCACTACAAAAAGTCGGTGATTCGGCCATGTCGGAATTTAAGGCCCACTGTCGCGGATGAAGATTGGTAAACCGGGGGTCGGGGAGGGACGGGGAGAACAGTACCGTATTTAGGGGGGGGGTACACGGGGTACCCCCCCCCCCCCCCCCAAGACCCCCCTCGGTAAGGGAAAAAGAGAGGCGGTACCCCCCCAAGACCCCCGCGGTACCCCCCCCCCCCCTCATTCGGTTTGTATCCCCCTTTTGGGTCAAATTTTTCAAAAGCGTAACCAGACAGTCAGACGGCGCACTATTTCCTTCTTTATTTTCTCACTTCTTCCCTTTTCCCACACACAATGCTGCTGCACAGCGAGCACACGGCTGTTTACTGTCTACCCTTCCACCCGCCGCAGCCCCACGTAGACAGACAGTCAGACAGTGCACTATTTCTTCCTTTCTCTCGTGGCTATGCGGAAGAAAAGAAGGAAATAGTGCACTGTCTGACTGTCTGCCTATTTTCCCAGCGTCGCTGGTATGAGCAAAAAAAAAAAAAAAAGGTCGTTCGGGCGAAAGTTTTTCAAAAATACACCCCTAAGAATCGGGCGAAGAATTTTCAAAAATACACCCCTAAGAATCGGGCGAAGAATTTTCAAAAATACACCCCTAAGAATTGACTTTTCGGATCGGTACCCCCCCCAAGCCCAAATCCTGGATACGTCCCTGGGGGAGAAGCACAAAAAATCAAACGGGGACAGACCTTAGCGAAAACAGAAATTTGTTCATGCGCCCTAATTGGTTTGTGCTTCAATCGAATTTTCAAAATTTAAATTTTTTGTCCTTTTTAAAATGCAAGAAATCCAAAACGGAAAAATTCCATGTTTTGCCAAAGTTGGCGTTTTGATGCAACAAAAATGAAACTACTTATCTAAAGATATCGTCATTTTGAAGGTATCGAAGCTAATTAAGAAAGAAAATTAAAAGACGTGGAATCATCAGGACGCATAAACTAAAAAAAGTTTACTGAAAAATGTTTTTGAGAAATCTCCGTTTCTCAAATGAACTTGTTGGTCGCATCTTCTAGTCATCATCCTCCTCATCCCATTCCTTTCTTTTTGGCACGGAAATTTTACTTGCGGGGATCTGCAATTGTGTACATATAAGGACTTAAACAATTTTTAATATTTAATTATTATTTTTTTATTATTTGTTAAAGGCCAATAAAGTTGGTCAATGCCTTGGATTTCTAATTTTTTACAAAACTGAATTACCGACAAAAATGTGATTTTAATTTTAAACCTCAAAAGCAGCTTCGATTTCGTTTTTTGATGTTTCAATCTTTGAATTTATCGGGGCTTTCACATTCACAAAAAGTTGAGGAAATTCTAAAATTAAATTCAATTTTTTCATTTTTATTAATGGAAAGTTTGTTTTATTTTTTACATAATTGTTCTATTAATTAAATTGCTACTCTACAATAAATTGATGTAATAATATTTAATTTTAATTTACTTGACAAATAAATTTTCATCCCATTTTTAGAATGAAACTTCTTTAATATCGGATCCCGTCAGTTCGGCCCCGACAGTTCGGCCCCAGCTAAAAAATTTGCTGGGCCGAACCGTGCGGGGCCGAACTGACGTAGACCGTTTAATATGTATTTTTTCCAAAATCTGTGATCAAGATTCATAGCCCCATTTTAGACCAATTTTGAACCCGAACACAAATTCGAACACGAATAAATTTTTGACTTCTTGTTTTGGGTCGGCATTCAGGATTTCTTGTGCATTTATAAGACTAAATTTTTAAACTATCCAAAGACCTTAAACATGAAATTTTAAAGAAAATTTATTAGGGGGAAAAATAATAATTATTTTTTCTCTATATTTTGGTGATACGAATTAAAAGTTTTGTCTTAGAAATTCTTATTAATTTCAATGCGCAAAAATATTTTCGAAAGGTTTTCCGTTTTTGTATTGTTAAAAAAAAATCGCCGATTCAGGGAAGAAACTGTTCCAATGTTTTTTTTTCTTTGAAAAAAACGATTAAATTTAAGTAAATCGCGAAAACTAACCTTTGCTCAGTGAATCTTCCGTCGTTTTTTTACTTAGCACCGCAGCCAACTTTTTCACAATTTTCAATTGTTTTACTATTTTCTGTGTTTTTTCAGCCAATTCATTCAATTGATTAAGTTTAATTTCCTAAAGAATGATAGAAAAAAAGATTACTATAAAATTTAATTTAAAAAATATACGACAGATTCTGCTTCCACAAAGCTCATCAATTCTCGGATTTTCAAAAATTTTTGCTGAAAAATGCCGGCTATTGCTTTGATTTGGTTCAAATTGATAGAAATTTCATCAATAAGTGCTTTTTTTGCATTCAATTCATTTTTGTAAATTTGAATATGGGCCGCGAGAAGCATTTGGCCAATGTTATTTGTTTGAGTTAAATCATTAAGAATTTTTGCCAATTTTTCTTTGTGATTTTTATTCTCCTCTTCATCTTCGTCATCAGCGCTTTCTTCGATTTGTAACAGTTCAACTTCCATAACCAATGTGATGAAATCGGCATGAAATTGTTGTACAAACATTTTCACTATGGCCAAATTGGCATTTTTGCTATTCCCCGCAGAATTTTGGCCAACATTTTGGTCTTCACAATAATGGATGGCCTCGCTTAATGAGTATAAAAACTGTGAATTGTCTTTGTTGAATTTGCAGTTTTGCTTTTTGTCATTTGGAAGGCACAAAAAATCCATTTCTTTGACTTTTTGTTCTAACTCAGTTAAATTGTCGTTCAATTCACCATCACATTCTAAAGCAGTTTTTTAAATTTAAGAATTAATTAATTGTTAATTGAAAAATTACAAAAAAAACAATTATCTAATGTAAATTTTTAATTTAAAATGTAAAGAAAAAAAATACTTTCAGCTTTCTCCGCAGAACTCTTGATTTTTCCGAGAGTCTCTTTACAAGCTTTCACCCATTGCTCATCAAATTGTGCTGCAAACACAGCGGAATGAATGCCAATGGAAATAATAATGGAATATAAATAAATGTTCATCTTTCCTGAATATAGTTAAATTCATTCTTTAAAAAAAGAGGGCGGTTTTTTTTTTTTAAATTATTTAATAATAAATTATTAATTTTAGAGAAATGATATTCCATGCATGTTTCTTATTTAAAAAGAAATTGACTATGCTGTATAAGGTAAAATGACATGTCATTATTGCCGTTTCCATTTATGGCATATTTATGAATGTATTCATTAATTTAAAATATAAAACATTTGCATGAATATTTATGCTTCATAGAATTATGACGTGAAATTATTGTCATTTCCATTAAAATAAAAATATTTGCGTTAATATGTATGCTTCTATATTTTTATTGCATAGGCTTATGACGTAAATGACGTGGAATCATTGCCATTTCCATTAAAATATAATATTTGCGTGAATATGTATGCTTCTATATTTTTATTGCATAGGCTTATGACGTAAATGACGTGGAATCATTGCCATTTCCATTAAAATATAATATTTGCGTGAATATGTATGCTTCTATATTTTTATTACATAGGCTTATGACGTAAATGACGTGGAATCATTGCCATTTCCATTAAAATATAATATTTGCGGGAATATGTATGCTTCTATATTTTATTGCATAGGCCTATGATATAAAATGAAGTGGTATCATTGCCCTTTCCTTTTATGGCAAATTTATGGGTTTCATTATAAAAAATATATGCAGGAATTAAAAGAAGTAATTCATTGGGCTGATGCTGGAAAATGATGTGGCTTAATGACGTTTTTCATTTATCATTTTATATGTTTAATGCTTACGTAAAACTTATATGCAGCTTTTGTATAATTGTATATTTAAATGAAAATATCTTAATATTTCTTTTTTTCCATTATAAATTTTTTGGCTGATTCCTAAAACGTTTCCATATTATTCACTTTTAGCTGCTAAAACCCTAAAAAAAACCCAAAAAGTTGCAAAAAATAAACCAAAAACTGTTATATACGAATTTGTCTTAAATTAATGAAATAATAGCTTATTACAATAATCCGGCATTAAAAGATTAACACACTAAGAAGCTCAGATTTAAATAAAAATAATATCATTTATTTCAAAATTCTCAGGTATTCCCTGTACGCCTGAAATGCCAGAGACCGAAGGAGAATGGCCTGACAGTATTTTTTCCCCATTTTATAGCAAAACTAGCGGGTGCCTGAACCGTCGGATCTGGGCTTGGGATAAAGCGCTTCGCGCTTCTTGAGCTTCGCTACCTAGATTAGCTCTGGTTGTGGAGATTTGTAATTTTTAAAAAATTATCTGGGACTTTTAGGCCGCTTCGCGTCCTCGAACGGACGCTTCGCGCACAGTGATTAGAAGAGGTACAACTGTGATTAGAAGAGGTACAACAGTGATTAGAAGAGGTACAAGTGATTATAAGAGGTACAACTGTGATTAGAAGAGGTACAACAGTGATTAGAAGAGGTACAACAGTGATTAGAAGAGGTACAAGTGATAATAGGTATAACTGTGATTAGAAGAGGTACAACAGTGATTAGAAGAGGTACAAGTGATTAGAAGAGTACAAGTGATTAGAAGAGGTACAAGTGATTAGAAGAGGTACAACAGTGATTAGAATAGGTATAACTGTGATTAGAAGAGGTACAACAGTGATTAGAAGAGGTACAAGTGATTAGAAGAGGTACAACTGTGATTAGAAGAGGTACAACAGTGATTAGAAGAGGTACAAGTGATTAGAAGAGGTACAACTGTGATTAGAAGAGGTACAACAGTGATTAGAAGAGGTACAAGTGATAGAAGAGGTACAAGTGATTAGAAGAGGTACACCAGTGATTAGAAGAGGTACACCAGTGATTATAAGAGGTACAACTGTGATTAGAAGAGGTACAACAGTGATTAGAAGAGGTACAAGTGATTAGAAGAGGTACAACAGTGATTAGAAGAGGTACAAGTGATTAGAAGAGGTACAACAGTGATTAGAAGAGGTACAAGTGATTAGAAGAGGTACAACAGTGATTAGAAGAGGTACAAGTGATTAGAAGAGGTACAACTGTGATTAGAAGAGGTACAACAGTGATTAGAAGAGGTACAAGTGATAGAAGAGGTACAAGTGATTAGAAGAGGTACAACAGTGATTAGAAGAGGTACAAGTGATTAGAAGAGGTACAACTGTGATTAGAAGAGGTACACCAGTGATTAGAAGAGGTACAAGTGATTAGAAGAGGTACACCAGTGATTAGAAGAGGTACAAGTGATTAGAAGAGGTACAACAGTGATTAGAAGAGGTACAAGTGATTAGAAGAGGTACAACTGTGATTAGAAGAGGTACACCAGTGATTAGAAGAGGTACACCAGTGATTAGAAGAGGTACAAGTGATTAGAAGAGGTACAACAGTGATTAGAAGAGGTACAAGTGATTAGAAGAGGTACAACAGTGATTAGAAGAGGTACAAGTGATTAGAAGAGGTACAAGTGATTAGAAGAGGTACAACAGTGATTAGAAGAGGTACAAGTGATTAGAAGAGGTACAACTGTGATTAGAAGAGGTACAAGTGATTAGAAGAGGTACAACAGTGATTAGAAGAGGTACAAGTGATTAGAAGAGGTACAACAGTGATTAGAAGAGGTACAAGTGATTAGAAGAGGTACAACTGTGATTAGAAGAGGTACACCAGTGATTAGAAGAGGTACACCAGTGATTAGAAGAGGTACAAGTGATTAGAAGAGGTACAACAGTGATTAGAAGAGGTACAAGTGATTAGAAGAGGTACAACTGTGATTAGAAGAGGTACACCAGTGATTAGAAGAGGTACAAGTGATTAGAAGAGGTACAACAGTGATTAGAAGAGGTACACCAGTGATTAGAAGAGGTACACCAGTGATTAGAAGAGGTACAAGTGATTAGAAGAGGTACAACAGTGATTAGAAGAGGTACAAGTGATTAGAAGAGGTACAACTGTGATTAGAAGAGGTACACCAGTGATTAGAAGAGGTACACCAGTGATTAGAAGAGGTACAAGTGATTAGAAGAGGTACAACAGTGATTAGAAGAGGTACAAGTGATTAGAAGAGGTACAACAGTGATTAGAAGAGGTACAAGTGATTAGAAGAGGTACAACAGTGATTAGAAGAGGTACAAGTGATTAGAAGAGGTACAACAGTGATTAGAAGAGGTACAAGTGATTAGAAGAGGTACAACTGTGATTAGAAGAGGTACACCAGTGATTAGAAGAGGTACACCAGTGATTAGAAGAGGTACAAGTGATTAGAAGAGGTACAACAGTGATTAGAAGAGGTACAAGTGATTAGAAGAGGTACAACTGTGATTAGAAGAGGTACACCAGTGATTAGAAGAGGTATAACTGTGATTTTATGCATTAGATGAAAGGTTTATGTTTTTTTTGATCTCCACTGTGCCAGGAGGAATCGAAATTAATTTCCTTTTAGTTGCGACTGGGCTGTAGTCCACTTGGCCAAATGGTTTACATCCCAACCACAACAATTAGGCCCAGGGTTCCTTTCCCGCACTCGCTGGACATATATGCCCATAATAAAAACGTCAGCTGACCACACAATTTTACAATATCTCTCAATGCATATCAAATAGATACAACTATACCATATGCAAAATTTACAATAAGCATACAACTAAATATGCGTACAAATGAAAGACGTCATTAAGCCATATAATTTTACAGCATTACTATCAAATGTGTAAATACATATGCAATATAAAATTATATGTAAGCATACAACCAAACAATATGACTATAATAAAAACGTCATTAAGCCACATCATTTAAACAGCCATTGAATTACTTAGTCTTTTTAACACAGAAATTCTCATGAAATAGTCATTTATTATTAATAATTAGTAAAAAGGCAAATTAGCTTCCCCAAAATATAATAAATAATATTCATTTCAGGGAAAAAATGAAAAATAGCTTTTATTGTTTTGTAATTTTTATTGGAATAAATTTTGCTGTTTCTGATGAAACAGAATTTAACGAATGGAAGAAGAAATGCATTGATATTATTGTACAAATTGAACTTTCTGCTAACAAATCACCAAGTATTGCTGAATTTTTAGATTCAGTCTTGAATTAATCATTTTTTAAGGGTGCGATGGACAATTGAAGAAAAATTTGGATGCCTTAACGGAAGAAATTGGCAAAACGAGTTTTTTATGTCCACCAAATAAATACCATCCAAAGTACAAATTCAACAAAGACAATTCACAGTTTTTATACTCATTAAGCGAGGCCATCCATTATTGTGAAGACCAAAATGTTGGCCAAAATTCCGCAGGGAATGGCCAAAATCCCAAATTGGCAATTGTGAAAATGTTTGTACAACAATTTCAAGCCGATTTCATCACAATGGTCACTGAAATTGAACTGCTTGGAACCGTAGAACGTGGTTTCAGTGCAAGAACAACAGATAAATTTCAGAAATTAATTGGAATTAATAAAAAGGAATTGGACCGGAAAATTGCTTTCATTAACGCAAATAACTTTAATTTTGCACAAATCAAAGCGATATGTGGAATTATCAAAAAAAGATTTATTCAAATTGAAACTTATTTGAAGAGGCTTGACACTGAAAATTGGGTGATTTATTAATGTTTTGTTAATTATATTAAATAAATTCACTTTTTATATTTAAATAAGAAAAATATAACTAATATTTAGAGCTCGACTTTTAAGGCAAATGCCTTTTTTTCTGCGAATTAGTTCCGATATATTAAGTATAAACAGGGTTCGCAGATTAAAATTTTAAAAAGCCTCATTTGGCAGGCAAAAAAGCCTCATTTCGGGTCAAAAAGCCTCATTTTTACAAAATGTATTCTAAACACGTTTAAAATGTTCAAATGTTATATTTTTGATTGTCAATGATCAATTTGAGCATTTTTTTTTGTTAGAAATAAGCATTTTTTGGGATTCTGAACATGAAAAACAAAGTTGATTTTTTTGCGGCGCTTTTCCCTAAAAACTTTTGGGGCGCAAGGGGGGCCGGCGGTGCCGATAGGCGCCGCCGGGAAAAAATTTTGTAATTTTCAATGCGATTTGTTAACAGATTTTGTCCGAAAAATGACCAAATTTTGCGATTTTGAGCAAATTTTTGCTTGTAAATTAAGGATTTTTAAGGTCCGGCGGTGCCGATAGGCGCCGCCGGGGGAAAAATTAAGAATTTTGACCATATTTTTAGCATATTTTCATTAAAAAAATTCTTTAAATTGCCAAACATTATGCCAATTTATCAAAATTTAAAAGATTCTGAGGATTTTCCCCAAAAGCCTCAAAAATCCTCAAAATTTCTCAAAAAGCCACAAAAATCCTCAAATCCTCATTTTCCAAAAAAATCCTCATTGACCTATCAAAAAGCCACAAAATGAGGATAAATCCTCAGATCTGCGAACCCTGAGTATAAATAACATATTTCCCACTTGGTTTGAGGCTTATATGTAGGGATGCGATTTTTAGGTGCTAAAAACTGCCAAAATAGGTAGGTTTTAAGTTATAAAAAAACCCCAAAATAGGTGCTAAAAATGGGAAAATAGGTGCCAAAAAGTTTCGAATTTAGGGGTGTAAAATCGAAAATTTTCTTCAAAAGGCAAAAATATTACGCCAAATCATTAATGAGATACATAATTTTCAAAATCAACAATTCTCGTCAAAAAATTAAACAAATAAATTTTGTAGATGAATTTTTGAGAAATTTTCATTTCTCAGGGTATATTTTTGAAAATTTTCAATTCGATTCTTCGGGGCATATTTTTTGAAAAAAAATTGGGTCGATTCTTCGGGGTATATTTTTTGAAAAAAAATTGGGTCGATTCTTAGGGGTCTATTTTTCCTTTTATTGTATTTTTGTTAACAAATTTTGGGCAAAATGCCAAAATAGGTGAAAATAAGTTTTTAAAATTTTTTTTAGGTTTTTTAGGTGCTAAAAATAAAAACCTAGAAAATAGGTGCTAATAACTCGAAAAGTAGCTTAACAACAGCCCAAAAAAACATGTTTTTCGTGCGTTTCAGGCCACGGGGATCTCAGGAAAAAAATATGTAAAAATCTAAAAATCGCATCCCTACTTATATGTTGACTTTTATTATGCCTTTTTTCATGCCTTTTTGGTATTTTTAGTGCCTATTAATGTGCCTTTTTCGCGATTTTTGGTGCCTTTTTAGTCGCGCACTACAAATTAATAAATTTTTGTTCATTATATTTTATATTTAAGTATGATAATTCATTGATTTTCAACGAATTCACATCAATTTTAAAGAGAAAACAAAATGAGATGAATTTTCTTAACGAATTGAATGATTCCATTGACAAATCAAAACGGGTTATTAGTGATGCTAGTTATCCTTTTAATAGTTATATTTTGAATTTTCGGGAACAGCTGAAGCAAGGTATTTGATTTCTAAATTTATTTTTTTAAATGGATAGAATCTAAAATTATGCATTATTTTTCAAAAATTTAATTTTCTTATTTTATATGGAAAAAAATATAAGTGATTATAAATTTAATTGGTTTTTAATATTATGGATCATTATTTAAACAAATAATAATTTTCTTATTTTATATTAACAAAATGTATAAAAGAGTTTTGAATTTAATTATTTGATTTTAATTTTGATTATTTGCTAATTTAATAAAAACTTTTACTTTTATTTAATTTAGGCATTCTTTCCAAGATTGGTGAAGCTGAACATATGAAGGAAATATTAGAAGTTTGGAATCTTAGAAATGAATATGAAAAAAGCAATTTAACAAAACAAAAATTCCTAACGCAAATTTTGCATTTGAAAGAGATGGAAGAAGCCAAAGAAAGCATTGAAAAATGCTTCTAAGTGACTGATGGATTGAGCATATTTATGGAGGAACAATTTTAAATTTTTTTCTTTTCTTAAATACCCCATTTTTTCTAAAGTCCCCATTGAAAATTCCTTTTTGGCCTTGGATTTAAATTTTTAAAATCAAAAAAGTGCGTGCAGAATTTCAAAAATTAACTGGGGCTCATAAAAATGTCATAAAATTGAAAATAACTCCCAAAGGACTGGTTAAAAAAAAATACACCACCCCCTAAGAATGGGAAAATTTCCCAATTTTTTTTTGAAGAAGTCTTAGAGCATAAATTTTTTATCGTTTATACTCCCAAAATAATTTTGGCGCCTATTTTTGCAACAATTCTTCGAGCCCTTTGTTGATTTTTTAAAAATTAAAATCCGTGCCCAAAATTGAAAATACAAAATTTTCTTCGAGTGCATAAACTTTTACTGTCACCATTTCATTTTGTTAATTTCTAATGCTGTCTTATTATTTCACTGAATTCTTATGTCGATTGGTTATCATTTTTTGGGTGTTTATTTATTGGTTTTTTAATTTTTTTTTATTTTTGCATAAAAAATCCTATGACAAAACACCAACAAAAATTACGAAAGATCATACAAGAGTTCGGGGAAAAATTGCGTGAACGTGTTAACAAAAAAAGTGATAGGGATTCCTGAACGGCATTCTAGCCTTTTTTCTGATACCGCTAAATCCCGTCCATTTTAACGGGAATCTTGTCTGGAAACGTGAATAATTTTCGAATAAAAAAAAGTTTTTTTTTTGCAAAAATTGAATTAATTTCTCATGCAAAAATTAAAATTTAAAATTTTTTTTATGAAAATATGTAGCAAAAAAAAAAAATTACAAAAAAAGCAGACTCACTCAACATTTCAACCGATCAAAAAATTGTTTTTTATGTAATTTTTGCAAAAACGTCGGGTTATCCCTTGCAAAATTTGTTCTGAGAGATTTACAATGAATTTTCAGCGAAAACGATATTTGTTAAAAAAAAGGAAGCTATTTATAATAAAAAGTTTATATGGCCAACGCAAACAGAAACAATTTGTGAAGGAATTGGGCATTTCTGAAGTGACATTTTTCAAATGGAAAAAAGAATTAATGGCAAATTACCATAAGAATCACAGTAAGAAATTTTGTAATTTATTTATTTAAATTATTATTATTTTTTTAGTGAAAAATAAATATTCCAATGAGGACAAACCAAAAAAGATGAAGCAATATTTTGAAATCAAAGAAGGAACTCCAAAAATGAGCGACCGAATTATTGCAAAGAAATTATCAATGAACTATGAAACTTTGAAAATTTGGAAAAAGAAATAATTGAATCGAGCAAAATCGCACAAAATTTTGATGAGATGTTTGGTGATGAATGGAAGCAAAATGAATGTGAAGAAAACAGAGATGAAAATGAACAAAACGAGCAAAATGAAAAAATTCATTTAAAAATCTTTCTTTTTTTCTTATAGCAGCTATGATCCTTAAAATTATAAGTAACAATATTTAAATTACAAGTTTTAAATGTGTAAAATTAATTTTTATTAATTAATTTCATTTTTTTACAAAAATTTTTTTTATTAAAGATTTAGTAAAAAAAATGATTTAACTGCTCTGAATGAACGTAGAAAATTTCTATTTGAAAAAATAATAAAAGGAATATTAATATTAAAAAAGCTAACAAAATATTAACCAAATTAATTTAATGCAATAAATTCGATCACCAAAATTAATGATGAATTTATGGCAATTATTATTTTTAATAATTTTCTTTGCTTTTGGAATTGAATCCGGCAAAATCCGACAAATTTCGATGAAATATTCGGCGACGAATGGAACAAAAAAGAAAGTGAAGAAAACAGAGAAGAAAAAGGTAGCGAAACAATTGATCAAATGCAAAACGATCAGAATATTACTAAAAGTGATCAAAATGCGAAGATGGAACCAAATGACCAACAGAAAAAAGAAATAATTCAAAAATTTGAAGCAATTAAAGAAAAGTTGAAGCAAAAAGTAAATTATCAATGGAAAAATAACACCAAAATTGAGAGAAAAAGCGGCAAATTATTAGGCACAAATCGCAGTAAAATATACAAATGGAAAAAAGAAATGAATTTAAATAAAATGAAAATAATGAAAAAGAGTTTTTATGTAAATAAAAAGAAAGAATTCATTGAACGTTTTGATGAATTTAAAGAATTATATGGCCAAGGCAAACAGAAAGAATTTGTGAAGGAATTGGGCATTGGTGGAAGAACATTTCGAAAATGGAAAAAAGAATTGGTGCCAAATAACAATAAATGTAAGATAATTTTTTGTCTTTTTTTAATATTAAATTTCATTTTTTTAAGTACAAAAATATTCCAATGAGGATAAAATAAAAAAGATGAAAGAATATTTTAAAATTAAACAAGGAAATCCAAAAATTAGTGACCGAATGATTGCTAAGGAATTGGAAATTGAATATGCAACCCTGAGAAACTGGAAAAAGAAATTGTTCCAATCAACTCTCTAATCAACCATTTTTCAGGAAAAACTCTTTGTTTAAATTCATTCAATTAATCTAAATAGGAAAATCAGCATTGGAAAAATTTGCATTTTTTGTTTTCGTTGTTGCTAAATGTTCAGTCAATATTTTATTTTGTTTTTTCTTTTTTATAACTTTGGAAATTTCTTTCTTAACTATGTTAAATGTTTTGAGTTTTACACTAAAAAGGCATTTCGAATTGTTAGTTATCCGTTAGTTGCTAATCTGTTTTGTAGCACTTTTAAATGTTGAATAATTTGCTCTGGTTTGGGTTAAATATCATATCAATTAGAGACCGGCACGATCGATTACCGATCGATTTTGTCGGAGTTTTCGATATATATTTTTCAATTTGTTAAAATGATCGACCAAAACAAATTCATTTTTTGTTGTATAAAATGTGTTCGGGTGATGACCCCGAGAGAGACATTTAAATTATTTTATTATGTAATTTCCCTCTCTCTATCTCCCGCATTAGCGTCAAAATACAATAAAAGTGAGTGAATTTTAAAATTTTATTTACTTTTATATTTTAAGCACAAAATAAATACTCCAATGAGGAGAAATTAAGGAAAGTGAACGAATACTTCGAAATCAAAGAAAAAAATCCGAAAATTAGTGACGAAAAAATTGCTAAAAAATTTGGAATTCCGTGTCGAACACTGATCAGATGGATAAAGATAAATTTTTAGGATGGGTGACAATATAATTGTCCTCTAATGCTGCTTTTTACATGTCCAGACGATTTTTACCGCATTAAATTACTTGAAATACATAACTTTTGCATAAATAAACAATGGAAGGTTTTAATAATGTTTCGTTTTGAGTTTTTGCTTGAAATTTCTTTTTTTAAATTTCAAATTTCCTTTTTCGTCTTAAGTTTTTGAAATAAAAACGAAGTTTTTATGTAATTTTTCAAGCTAATAGAAAAATCCAAGAACAAGCATATCAAATCATGATCTTATTGTTCTATTGCAGTTAGCAACATTAAGGCTTCAATAAATTTTTGTACAAGCATCAAATTAAGCATCATTGTGTTAATGTGTTAATTGATAGCGCTAACTGTTATTTATTAGTCGGCTAAGGTTGAAATAAAGGCCAATTTCATGTACTTATGGCCAAAAAATGTAATTTTCTGAAATTAATTGAAATCTTCTAAATTTTGGCATAAAGGAAATAACGCTTAAAATTACCAATTGATGCCAAGAATGATTAATGCCTCATAGGCGCCGCCGTGAATTTTTTTTTTTTGAAAATTTGAGTACAATTTGCTAATAATTTTTATCCCAAAATGACTGAATTTTGTCATTTTGTGCACTTATTTTTGTCAGGCCCTGAGATGCAGAAGAATTTTTAAAAATTCAAAAGGGTCACCGGGTAAGACAGACCCCAAGATGATTTTAAAAATTCCAAGCAATTTACGACCATTGCCATTTGTGGCTCCACCGGGACGACTATGGCCAAGACGGTCTCCCAGGGCTTCCCGTTGCCAAGAGAGGGCCTGGTCTGCCAGGATATTCCAGGCATGGAATTTTGAATTTTCAAGAAAAAAATTTAATTTCTTTTGAACTTAAGAAGGTATGATCGTTTATTTTTGAAAATTCTGAAAATACAAAACAATTCGTATATATTTATTTATATAGTCAGAAATAGGCTAATTTAGTAAGATTTTCGATTGATACCATATACGAAAATTAAAATTATTTCGAAAAATTTGTTAATTGGTCCATTTAAAAAAGTCCGGCAATTTTCTCTTAATTTAACTAATTATCATGAAAAAGTTAATGACCTCCAATTCTCGGCGAAAATATTATTTAATTAAGTAAAAATTGATTTTTCGGATAGAAATTAATTAATTTACCAATTTTTGAAAAGATTAGTTGAAGAGTGAATATTAATATTAAAAAGAGCGCAAACATTAAATAAAATCATTTATAATGTAATAAATTCAATTTCCCAAAAGAAAAATGAATATATGGCAAATAACAATTTCTATGTTTGCCTTGTTTATAAAATTGAAACCGGCAAAATCCGACCAAATTTTGACGAAATATTCGGCAAAGAATGGGACAAAAACCAAAGAGAAGAACAACTGATAAAGATTGAACAAAATGAATTAAATGAAAATATTCTTTATGTTGATCAATTGGATGGAAGAAAATGGAAGTGGTCCAAATGATCAACAAAAAAGAGAAACAATTAAAATTTGAAACAATTAAAGAAAAGTTGAAGGAAAAAGGAAAATTACAAAACAAAGATAGGACAAAAATTGTGTGGAAAATTGGAAAATTATTAGGCACATGACTACATCTAATACAGAAATGGAAAAATGAATTAAATTTAAATAAAAACAAAATGAAAAAGATTATTACGAGGACAAAAAGAAAGAATTTGTTCAACGATTTGACGAACTTAAGTGTTTATATGGCCAAGGCAAACAGAAAGAATTTCAGAAGGAATTGGGCATTTCTGCAATGACATTTCGAAAATGGAAAAGAGAAATGGTGGCAACAAAATATTATAAAAGTAAGGGATTTTTTAATTAATTCGAAAATATACAAAAAAATATTATTTAAGAGCATAACACAAATGAGGACAAATTGCAAAAGATGAAGCAATATTTAAAATTAAAAAAGGAAATTCAAAAATTAATGATAAAATAATTGCAACTGAATTGGGAATTGGACTTCGCACATTGCTCAGATGGAAAAAAGAATTTGCTTCAATTTTGGGAAAATGATTTTTTGAAGGAGTTTATATTATTGGTTTGATAAGTTTTTTGTGTGTTATTTGTACAATTCAAATTTAGTCAATTCGATTTATCCAATTGTCCTTTTTTGGCAAATAAGTCAGTCATTACTTTGTAAATCGTCCGTAAAGGTCAAAAATAGGCATTTAATTTATTTGATCATTTTTGAATTACAAATTAATCTATTTTTTAAGTTAATTTTTTATAATATTTTATAATTCAATAATATAAATAATCCTATTTTATTTTTAAAGAAAAATTTTCAAACCAATTATTTATAAATTTTATTTATTATAAAAGTTAAAAATGTTAATTGAATAAATCAAAAAAATAAGTTCCCAACAATTGGTTTCAAATTGGCAAATGTTCTTGAAAAATGTTTTGTAATTTAGCTAAAAATTGAGAGATTTTTCCGACATGGCAATTAAGTTGCCGGAGAAGAACCTGATTTTTTGCATTTTTTGGAATGGCGGATTTTTTTTTTTGGCAAAAATTTATAATAATGAAGACAAATTAAGGAAGATAAATTACCAAAAAATAGCGACTGAAAATTTCTATTAAATTATCAATTTGTTATGGAACCACTGAAAGTGTGGATAAAGAAATATGGTACATTAAATGGTTTTTGAGAAGGCCAATTATTATGTGCATTTTCATGTTTTTCATTGTTGCTAAAATGTTTTTTAGCATTTTGAATTATTTTGTTCCATTTTTTTTGAATACCAACTGTTGCATTTTTTACGGCGCGTTTTTTTCAAAAGATTATGACGCATTTGTTTTTTTTTAAATTTTGTTTATCCATCCTTGCTTCTCAAAATTTTTGTCTTAAAAATTGAGGATGTTGAAATTTCGCGGTTTTTAGTAGTCAACATTTTTTAAGGCCCAAAATTTTGAGTTTCAGAAATTAGAGATACAAATCTTCAAAATAATTGGCAGATTTAAATATTATAGTATAAAAGTAAAATTCTATAAGAAGACCCTTCTGAATTGAAAACCTCGGACCCGAACTCAAAAAAAATTTGAAAGTTCAAATTTCGCAATTAGCATTTTTGGGTTCAAAATCGGCTTAATAAATATATGAAAACAAACTGAAATCCATCAATCCTGCAATAAGAGATCATTTAAGCCGTTTTGAAATAAAATAGCTAAATTCGAAAATTTGGACTTTCGAATTTTGTTCGAATTCGGGTTCCGGGGTTCAGAATTGGCCGAAATAGATGCCGGATTCATAGAATCGGTATGCCAGCCCAATTCCTTGAGGAAGTGTTCAACGGGTTTGGAACAAAAACTTTGGACCAAATTTCAGATTTATTTGTCTGACTTTCTAATACATCGATAAACGTCCAACTAAGTATAAGTCGAGCTAACGAAACCCTTAAATGAATTAATTATTGAAAAAATGCAATATATTAGTATTTAAATAAATATTTGTTATTTTGATAAATGGAAAAAATTACATTCAAAAATCAAAAGTGATTCTAAATAATAAAATATATTTTTTTAAAGATAATATTTTTTAATATTCATTCAATAGTAATATTAATTATTCATATTACCGAAAAAAAATGCTTTTATGACATTTAATATTTTTTTATATTCTTCTTTGCTAACAAAATTGAACCCGGTCAAATTCGACCAAATTTTTGTAAAATATTTGGCGAAGAATGGGACAAAAGTGAAGGAAAAGTGATAAAAATTGAGCAAAATGAGCGAAATGTTAACTCACAATCAGCAGTTGATCAAATGGGTGAAGAAATGGGGACAGACCCAAATGATCAACAAAAAAGAAAGATAATTAAAAAATTTGAAGCTATTAAAGAAAAATTGAAGCAAAAGTCGAGCAGCCCTATTAGTATTATTAGACAATTCATTAAAAAACTTAAAAGAAAACAATTCAAAATTTTGAGTCAAAATATAAATAAAATAATATTATTATTTAACATAAAAATCTGAGTGAAAATTGATTGAATTAATTTTGATTAATCTGTTAGTGTTAATCGAGACCGAAAATTTTCCGAGACTCGAGACCGAGACTAGACCCCGAGACCCGAGACCGAAAACCTCGGGACTTCAATAAATTTTCTTATTCATTTAAAAAATCGTTTAACTTTTTTTGAGTGTTTTCTGAATAAATTTTCGGTTTTTTAATTTTGATTCAATTAAGACTAAATAATAATGGTCAAGTTATATGAATTAAATTTTCATTTCCTTTATTTTCTTAAAAAGTTAATTTTAAGGCGTGAAAAAAAATACTAGGTTAACTGAGACTAAATGGCCGAGAGGCGAGGCCGAGCCGTGACCCGAAAACCCAAGAAATTTCTCGACTTGAGATTCGGTACTGTGAATGTCAAGCAGGGGCTTATTACCTACCCTTATAGAAAAAATCACTAACAAATTTCATAAATCTTCAATTCTTTATTTTCGTTTTATCCCGAAAAAAATTTTCCAAATAAAGGACGCAAACTTTAAACATTTGTACGGCAATCAATTAGTTAAAAAATTAAAAAGAGAAACAATCTTAAAATGGGACAAAAACAATAGAGAAGAAAACAAAGAAGAAAGTGGTCGCGAAACACAATGAGCGAATATTCTAATCAGAATGTTATTAGAAGTGATCAAAAAAGGAAAACTGAGCCAAATGATCAAAAGAAAAAAGAAATAATTCGAAAATTTAATGCAATTAAAGAAAAGTTGAGGGAAAAAGGAAAATATCAATGAAAAAATAACAATAAAATTGAGATGAAAATTGCAAAATTACTAGGAACAAATCGCGCAAAAATATATAAATGGAAAAAAGGATTAAATTTAAACAAAATCCAAACAATGAAAAAGAATTTTTATGAGCAGAAAAAGAAAGAATTTATAGAAAAAGTTGATGAATTTAAAAGTTTATATGGCCAAGGCAAACAGAAAGAATTTGTGAAGGAATTGGGCATTTCTAAAGACACATTCCGAAGATGGAAAAACGAATTGTTGCCAAATGACCATAAAAGTAAGATAATTTTTTTAAGATATTTTTTTTATTTTTTATATACCTTAAGCACAAAAGAACTGTCCCATTTCGAATCTTGCCCAAAAAAGTTGTCATTTGTATCTTGACCGTATTTTTTTATTCCCGAGTCGAGTTTGGTTCCAATGATTCGAGTCCCGCGGAACTAGTTTTGTAGATTTTCGGAAAAAAATTGGTAATTTTCTGGGTTTTCGGAAAATTTTGGTTTTTATTTTTTGGAAAATTTGGGTGGCGTATAGATTTAGGAGGGGAGGGATACCACAGGAAAAACAAAAATTTTCACCAAAAAGGTACGTACCCCGCGTACCCCCCCCCCCCCCTCCCCCTGGGACCGTCCCTGGTATAAAATTGTATATTATTTTTATTGAGTATAATGCAATTTAACCGTTCAGTACCGGTACCGCCGGTACTACAAAAACTGGTACACATTCTTCTCATTTAGAAAAATGCTACAACAAACCGCTAATTACCCGGCTGCTACCGGTACTGGTAGCGCTCAACTCAACGAAGGATACAACGGTAGGGGGGTCAGTTCTGTGTGGCCGCTTCGGTCTCGCCAGTTCCGACTTAGTACTTAAAGGCCGATTCCGTCTTAAATATATTGGACCAAAAAATATACTTCTTTTTTTCCATGTGTCCTACTGGAAATAAAAGTCGGTACACCCCAAAACGTCGCCGCCAAAACTTCGCCGGGACAGAAAATCGCAGCAAAAAAAAAAATTTTCCAAAAAACTTTTAAGAAAAATTTTATTTTTTTACAGGAACTTCAAGCAATTATCAAATCAACAGAACAAAAGAAAATTCAAAATTCTTATTTTTCCCTTAAGACGAAAATAGTTTTTTACAAAGCAAATGTAAATTTGAAAAGAAATGTGGAATTTTCTTTAAAAAATTTGTTAAATTTTAATTTGTTAAATTGATCAAATGGGAAAAAATAAATAAAAACCGTAATTTCACATCAATTTGATCGAATCGAGTTTCATAAAACCAAAAAACGAAGCAGAAGTCACAAATAATGAATGCTAAGGCCATATAATAATGGACAAAATATATTAATTTAAATACCTTTATTTTATTTAAAAAACTCTATCTTTAAGGGTGTAAAAAAGTCTCGGTTAGTCGAGACGAAATGACAGAAATCGGAGATTCGAACAGCCCTATTACACACATCCTAATAAAAATATTAACAACAATTAAGATTAATATTAAGAAGCGAACAAAATTAATGCAATAAATTTGCATAAGACAGGCGCTGAGATGATTTTTTAAAAATTTAAGCAATTTAGGTACCATTGGGCATGGTATTTTGAATTTTCAAGAAAAAATTTAATATTTTTTGAATTTAAGAAGGTATGATCGTTTATCAGGCATTCTAGGAATAAATGGACAAAAGTTCAAACATGGAATTTTCCAGACAGAAGGGCCTCGCAGGACCGCCAGGAATGGCTGGATAGCAAGGAGTTACAGGTTGTTTTTTGAAAATTATGAAAATACGAAAAAATTCGTACATATTTATATACTCAAGAATAGGCATCGATTTCCAATTGCTACCATAGATGAAACTAAAATTATTTCGAAATTAATTGGTCCTTAAACTACAGATTCCAATTTTTTCAGGAAATCCCGGTCTGCCTGGAATGCCAGGTCCCAAGGGTGTGGCAGGGCTGCCTGGCGCGCCCGGCCTCACCGGGCCACCGGGGCCTCTCGGCATTCTGGCATAAAAGGAGAAGTAATTTGAATGTAGCAAAATCAATTTTGTACATTTTTAATATTTTCGTTAAAGAATTTTATTTCATTTATTTTAAGAAAAATTCTAAAAATTTTAGTAAAAAATTGATTTTTCGGCTAGTAATTAATGGATTAATCAATTTAGAAAAGATTTGTTGAAGAGAAAAATAACAAAATTGAATATTCATATTAAAAAGCGAATAAATATTAATAAATTCATTTATTATGCAATGAATTCAATTTCCCAAAAGTAAAAATGAATTGGTGGTATTTAATATTTATAATAGTTTTTGTTATTTATAAAATTGAATCCGGCAAAATCCGACCAAATTTTGATGAAATATTCGGCAACAAATGGGACAAAAATGAAATAGAAGAAAAGAGAGAAGAAAGTGGTAGCGAAACAATTGATCAAATTCAAAATGATCAGAATGTTATCAGAAGTGATCAAAAAAGGAAAACTGACCCAAATGATCAACAAAAAAGAGAAACAATTCAAAAATTTGAAGCAATCAAAGAAAAGTTGAAGCAAAAAGGAAAATATCAAAACAAAGATAGAATCAGAATTGAGTGGAAAATTGGAAAATTATTAGGCACAAATCGCGAAAAAATATACAAATGGAAAAAGGAATTAAATTTAAATAAAAGAAAAATTTTTTATGAGGTGAAAAAGAATGAATTCATTGGACGATTTGATGAATTTAAAAGTTTATATGGCCAAGGCAAACAGAAAGAATTTATGAAGGAATTGGGCATTTCTGAAAGAACATTTATAAAATGGAAAAAAGAATTGGTGCCAAATTACAATAAAGGTAAGAAATTTTATTTTATTTTTATTAATGCCAAAATACACAAAATAAACATCAATTAAGAGCATTTTACCAATGAGAACAAATTGAAAAAGCTGAAGCAATATTTCAAGATGAAAGATGAAAATCCAAAAATCCGTGACGAAATAATTGCTAAGAAATTGGGAATTGGATTGTCAACTCTGAAAACTTGGAAAAAGAAATTTTCTTCAGTTTTGAAAAGTGATTTTTTGTAGGAGTTTATGTTATTTGATATGTGATTTGTCTCTGCTATTTGTACTTTTAAACTTTATTTTTAAATAAACTCCATTTTATCGAGTTTTTTAGGTCATATTTTCCCATTTTAAGACCATAAACCAAAACATTTTACGGTTTTTATGCCATAAAAAATTACCGAAACAATAAATTTCTTAAAAAGCCCTGATTTTTTTGCTAAATTTTTAAACTTTCGTGTGAGGAATAGTCAATTTCGTGTTACAAATTGTCATTTTTTGGCAAATAAGCCAGCCAATCATTCCTTGGGAAACTCCTCATTAAAACCCCAAAATAGACATTTAAATTTATTTGTTAAATTTACAAATTAATTTTTTTTTTAATTTAATCATTAAATAGTATTTGTATAATTCTATAATAAAAATAATTAGGTTTTATTTCTAAAGAGAAATTCTCACTTTATTATTAATTTTTTTTTCAAAAAATTTAAAAATATCAATTGATTGAACGAAGAAAATAAATTTCCAATAATTGATCCTAATGTTCTTGAAAAATGGATTCAAATTCAATTCAAATACAGGGCTAACTAAGTTGCTTAAAATTCAGAGATTTTCTCCGATTTCACAATTATCTTGTTGGAGAAGAAGCGTATCTTTGCATATTATAAAAAAAAAATTCTTAAAAGTTATTTTGAGACAAAATCAACAACAAAAATCAATTGTTTGCGCCATATTTGTCTTTGTGAAGCTATTTTCTGTGAATTCCAGGCTTTAAAGAATTATTTGTTTTCAAAGAAAATTTTATTTTCTTTATAATTTGAGTTTCACAAATTTTGACGAAATATATGGCAATGGATTGGACAAAATTAAAGTGAAGAAAATCGTAGTGGATCATCAAGTGAACAAATGCAAAATGATCAGAATACATATAATCAAAAGTGACAAAAAAAAAATTAAAATTATTGGTACAAAATTTCAAAAAAATTTCAAATTTTTAAATTGCTATTTTCAAGTACAATCAATCTTAAAGGTAAGCAAATTTCAAATTTTCCCGCATGATTTTCAAGTACGTACTTTTCCATTCAAATACGAGTCCAATCACTGATTATAATAGTATTATCTAAAAACAAATAATTAATTATTCAATAATTGTTCAATTTTGAATTTATTTTTCTTGCACATTTTTATATTTTCATTAATAAATCAAACCAAAACTATAATTTATGCTCTTTTTCACAAAACCATTAAAAATGATTAACATAAATATTTTACCATTTTCCCAATGAATTATCATCATTCTATCATTTATCGTTGCGTTATGGTGAATCATTGCGATTTTTCTCGTTTTCCATCAACCAAATAAGTGAAAGCAAAATCATTTCATTATTTTTACGGATTCCAAAGCGTAAAAATTTTCCAATTTTTTTATTATTTGTATTAAAAATGTTTTTGGCTAATTTTATTTTCTGCATTTTTTTGTTTGTTTTTTCCGAACTTTTTGCCGGATTAAATGGAAAGTAAGCAATACAATTTGTCTAATTATATTCTCAAAAATGGATGATAAAATAAATTCCTAAACAAGTAAGTTAAACACTAATCTGATATTATTTTTCTAAAATCTGACATTCTAATTTGGAATTCTAAAAATTTGAAATTAAAATTTTTGTGGCTCAAAATTCTAATTTCAAATACTATGGGGTCAATGATACAACTCAATTGACATAATAAAATTTTTTGTTCAAGTTCCGAATATTCAGGGTTAATAATTTGATGAAATGATCCTTCATTTTCCAAAAAATTTTTTGATTAATTAAATAATTTATAAATATTTATAATAAATAGAAAAATGCATTTCTTTAACATTAATTTTTAAAACATTAAGCACTCTTACGTTGCAAGTGTCTAAAGCCAATCCGTGGCCAATCCAAGTGTTTTACCGTAGTAAGAAATGCTCAAGGTAATTTGGTCATATGCTTAATTGCTTAATTTAATTGGTTAATTAATTAAGCTTTTGGCTCTGCTACAACCGCACAATGACCGACAAAGGCTTTCCGTGGAAACTGAAAAAAGGGTTTCGTTTCGATCAATTGTTCAACGTCAGCAGTGAGCCATCGATCAGTGATCAGTGTGGGCCAAATGCCAGGAAAATTCACTTTTCAATTGCCAACGAAACTCTGACCATCGGAAATGAATTGATCACCAAGTCAGTCTGATTGGGTTATTAGTATATATAGTACGCAAATTTACATCAAAGAAGTGCCGACTTTAGAAAATAAAAAGTCGGTTTTTTCATTTTTTTAACGTAATTTTGGCCAAAAATTCAAATTTTTAGGAGACACATTTTATTATGAAAATATCGTTTTGAGGGGTTAACCTATCAAAAGCATCGGAACCATTTCCCATTGGGATTGAACTGTTCGGCGTTTAAAAGGCACCGAAGATGTCGTAAATGGTCTAATTTTCATTGAAAATGGTAAATTTCATGGAAAACAATTCCCGCGGGTGTCCTTACTCCCGCAGTCTTCGGGCCTACATTTCTGTTTTTGTCATTTTTTTTTAAATTTTTTAACAAAATACAGTAAAAACAAAAAATATATCCTTTAAAATATTTTAATTAAATGAAATAAATAATCTTATATTGTAGCAATGCAAAGCCAAACGACACAAACATTGAATTGAAATTTGACTCATTTTGTGGCAATGTTGTCCTTTTAAACAATGGTAATTATTAATAACAATCACTTGCATTGAATTTATTTTCCAAATACCGTGTTTACTAAATTAGAACCCCCCTGAAATAAAGCCAGCCTTTCGAATGGAGTTGAAAAATAGAGCCCCCGGGGGCTCTAATTCAGGAAATACAGTCGGTAATGGTAATCATTAAATGGATATATTCCAGTGTATACGTTTAATCAGTGATTTTCCTCAGTTTCATAGGCAATAACTTTGTTTTTACTTGGTCAATGCGTAATTCTTGATATCAAATGAAATTATGTCTATAGTAGAACATAAAAGCTAACTCGCCCGATGGGACTCGAACCCACGGCCTTTCCTCACCATGGAATGCTTGGAAACGACTGAGCTAAGGGTGATCCCTTTAGATTATTAGGTGATCCCTTTGATTATTCTTTAATATACTCTCAAAAAACTGAATTAAGGAAAGTTCGCTGATTAGATGTGTAAACCAAAGTAGAGCCAATTAAACTAATGACGTATTAAGATGGACAGGAACAGTTGAATGATTTTGGCAAGGAATTTTTTGCCCACTCCAATTTTGGCCCATTTTTGGCTGATTATGCGGGACTTTGGCTGTTACCGCTGGATATTGTGTCAAAATTGGGCGGCGTCATGTCGGATTTAATTTCGGTGGTGCCGGATGAGTGTAAATTCGAATGGAGACTAATTGATCCACCAAAACAATGCATGCCATTTGATTTTGAGGCAGCCCAAAAGCGTCGCAGCGCAAGACGAATCAATCCGCTCGTAAGAAAAAAAATGTTGGGGATGTTTAATGATTGAAACCAATTTGCCAATTTTTCTTGATTAGCTTTAAAATCCGAGGGATTAAATTTTACGCGTCAAATGATTCATTTTAGGGTTCAAAGAATTTTTTCATTCATTTAAAATTATAAAAAAGCCTTGAATAATTCGAAAAAAGATTTTTTTTTGTATGTCAAAAAATTAGATAAATGCAAAATTTTATAGAAAAATATTTTTGGCATTTTGATTTTACTCCCATCAGCTGGAAAAAGCTCCAATTTTCAAGAACATGGATGCTCGTAGTTTTCTAAAGAGGCATAGTCCATTTCCAGAATTTATTTTGCATAAATGACAATAAATTTTACCGAATTATAATTGCATTTTCTTTAAGTTTTATAATGTAAATACCTTAAAGTTCATATTGTCGGTAAAAATCATTTTGTTATGAATTTTCAAAACCCTAAGGCAAAAAGAAGCGCGAAAAATCTTCTTCTTTTTTTGACTTATAGAATTAAACATAAAAACGAAAATATTTTCTCCAGCTCTCAGAGTTTTTCATAATGCATTGATTAATTATTTTTCAGTTATTTTTTTAATTTTTAATTTAAAATTCATCACTCAATGCCAAAAATTTATTGTGTATTTTTACATTCAAAAATTGGCCAGATGTATGGCGGTACAAAAATGGACATCAACCTTATGCCGTGGACTGTGTATTATAAGATAAAAGGTGGCGGCCATTGCTCTGGCTCACTCATTTCATCGGAATTCGTTTTGCTTGCTGCACATTGTGTTAATGAAGTTAAAGATGGAGCCAAAATTATTTTAGGTAAATTTAAAAAAAAAGTTTTCTTCAAATTTTAATTTAATTCGAGGAGGCTTTAATTTTTATTTTTCAAGTCGAAACAATTATTATAAGCAGAGGGCCATGGATTTAAATGGACTAAGAAATTCCAAAATATGGAAGAAATATTGACAAAAAGTGCTAATTACAGCAATAATACTCCTAATAATCTAAAAGACTGTGTTCTCTTAATTTAATTCTATTTAGGCTATCAGGGCTTAAAAAAACTTAAACTTGAATAGATTTTTGGCATAGAAGCAAATGTCGGGGTTTTCTGAATAAAATACAGTATCCAATTCCATGAAATACAGTATGAGTTGATTGTTTTTAAGGGTTCAATAGTTCTGAACGCATTAGGACTGGAAAGCCGTACAATGGAATTCAGTTGCATTTGCACAAAAACCCATCAAATGTGTTCATCCATCCAGGCTTTGTCAAGAAAGAAAATTTGAACACAACGGGATGGAACGATTTGGCATTGATAAAGCATTAATCAAAAAACAATAATAATTTAATACAGGGCTTTGCCATTCGAACTTTATCACCCCTTAATGCAAGAAATTTCAGCACGGCAGTGGCCGATAGGCAGCGTGGAGAAAAAAATTGTTTTGAATGTGTTTTTTTCAAAAATAAAAACAAAAAAATATACAAAAAGAAAAATGAGCAAAAAAAAAATAATAATATGTGCTTGGAATGGGACGAACTTGGCTTGATAATATCCTTTGGCATATTGTTAATTTAGCTAAATTCAACCGAACTCATGGCCAAACTGCCCAAGATGTGCATCCACTGTGGTCCAATTGAACAATTCTTTAACAATACTGCTCAACTGGCCGGATGGGGAAAGATTACTAGTAAAAAAAAATAGAGCCCGGAATTTTGAAATGGCCGGACGGGATCGGGACTTGGAAAATGAACCGGGACGGATCCCGGACCGGGACTCCCGTTTTTCCGGGACTCCCGTCCCGCCCCAGTTTTTGGGCCGGGACCGGAACTTTTTCAAAAATTTTTGAAGTTTTGATTAAAAATTCGGAAAAAAATTTCATAGTCTTCATTTTAGCTTAGAAATATATCAAGGGGGGGGGGGTCCGGCGGTGTCGATAGGCGCCGCCGGGGAAAATTTTTTGAAAATTTGTTTGTTTTTGTTAAAGAGTTGTCCAAAAATTGTCCAAATTTTGGAATATTAATCTTTTTTTCACACGGCGACGCTGAGGAAAAATTTGAATTTTAATAAATTTATTAAGAAAATTTGTTGATTTTCATCAAATTTGGAAATGTTTTTTGGTAAAAAAAAGTTGTGAAAATGTTACTCAATTAGCGGGGGCTCAGGAAAAAATAGTGAAAAAACTATAAATCGTATCCCTTTCACAACTTCACCAAAATGAACCAAATTTTTCATTCTTTATAGTACTTCATGATTTCTACAATATTATCCTGCAAAATTTTAAAAAAATGGCCTATGACACCAAAAACTGAGAATTTTTTAACATTTTTGGTCAAAACTTTTGGAAACTTAACTAAACTTTTTGAAATTTTACAGAATGATAGAAATATTAAGGCTATTGAATGATTTCAACTAGGTTGCTCCCCGACCCCTCGGGGGCAAAAATGTCGGGGGCCGGGGACCTCGGGGGGGGGGGGCGACATGTCGGGGTCTGGCGAGGAGCTCAATTATCGGGGATCGGGGACCCCGATCGGGGAATGGCCAAATTTTTTTTACCAAAAAAACCATTTTTTCTTTTTAACTGCTCGTAAATCTTCCTTTTTTCACTTTAATCATCTGATTTCGTTAGCGCCAGTATGAGTGAGTCCAAGTTGGCCTTTAAACATGGGTTTCCATTTGTTCTTATTTATTAAGAATATTCTGATTTTGGGGGGGGTAGCGACTAAAATTATTCTGATTTCTTAAAATATACTTATAGTTTTTGAAATTTTATGGCATAATGTCACAATTTTTCAAGAAATTTTAAGGTCTACCGCAAAATTTTTTTGATCTTTTGATCCCGAATTACTGAAATTTACAATTTTGCTTTTCCTCCCCAAAATTATCAAAATTGATAATAGGAGACTAAAAATATAAAATTGATCGAATAAATTAGAAAAATAACTGATTGGAAAAATGTTGCTAAATGTTTCATATTTTTGACACTAAAATCTTATTTTGGACTTGGTGTTTATATTTTGAAAAATTTCGAGGAAGCCCTGTTTAAAAAATGTAGAAAGGAGTGGGGTTAAACTGAAATTTTTGCGAACCCGTCTCAACATCGAATTTGACCACCATTTTTGCGGCGCTCTTTTTTCAGAAAAACTTTTGGGGAACAAAGGGGTGATGAGGGCGTGGTGTTAGGAGCCGCGAGGAAAATTTTTTTTGAAAATTTGAAATTTGTTAACAGATTTTTCCTAAAAATACCAATTTTTGCAATTTTGGGACATTTTTTGAACCGGCGGTGCCGATAGGCGGCGCTGAAAAGTTTTTCGGAATTTTTAATAATTAATATTAAGAAAATTGTTCAAAATTTCATAAATTTTCAACCTTTCCCCTCTTCTTTGTTGAATTAACTTTTTAAATTTTAACAATGCTCGGGGTCCCTGATTCCCCGAATTAGTGTCGGGGAGTCGGGGGGGGGGGCAAAAAGTCGGGGGCTGGGGACCTCGGGGAGCGACATGTCGGGGGTCGTAGCGGGGAATTGGCCCAGAAATGTCGGGGATCGGGGTCGGGGACCGGGGAGCTCGGGGACGGGGAGCAATCCTAATTTCAATAATTAAAAATTTAGTTTCTTTTGAGAAAAGTTATTTCAAAAAATACTTTCATTTGCTGGTTTTTTTTGACTAACGTCATAGCATACGAAATGAACTTAATGATGATTGTTTTTTTTAGCTGAAATTTTCACAAAATGCAATGCAAAGTTTTTGATAATTTAATATTTTTTGTTGTTGAGAAATTCGCTTAATTTGACGCACTTTAAAAAATTAACTCACCTTTTTGGTTAATTTATTTCGCCGCATTATTATTTGGAATAAGTCTAAAATTATTATAAATTTTATATAAAAATTAATAATTCTTATAAAAACAGAATGTGTTGCGAAAGAAAAAGCTATCTCTGCTCCTTATTTGATTGGTCGGGCTGTCCAATTGTCTGAATGCCGTAAATTGTATCGAGGTGACCGAATTTGCTTTCGTGGGATCGCATCTCAATCAGTAATTGTTCAAATAATTTCCTTTAAATAATAATTAATTTTAATGATTTAAATGGGAAAAATAAATAAAAGTTTAACTCATCCATTTTTGTTTTTTAATTGAATTGAAATTGCTCATTTTTGTTAGGGCGATAGTGGCAGCGCAGTATTGGCCAGCAATGGGACAGACTATGTCCAAATTGCCGTTTCTTCTTATGTAGAATGTATATCGTCAGCTCCTGGTGAATGAAATAGCCGGAAATTTTTTAGCAATATTTTAATCACTTTTTTAAATTAAAGATAAGAAAAAATGCGAGAAATTTCTTTCTTTAATTATTTTAACTGAAAACTACGAAATTTTTTAAAAATCCAATTTTGGCAAAAAATACTCAAAGCCAAATATGCAAAAACAACTAAAAATACATCCCTTTTTAAATAATAAAAAAATATATTTTTTTAAAACAGAAGCCTCCTACGCCATTTACTCTCGAATCGACGCTAAATGGCTTGAGAAAATTTCTGGCATCCGTTGTAATGGTTGATTAAATCCACTTTCTCCAAATTTGCCAATTTTATTTCATATATTTTATTTAATTATATGCTTAATTTATTTTATATGCAAAATTATTTTCCCTAATTAATTTTAATTTTAAATATTTGCCTATTTTTCAATTTATTTTATCATTTTATTTTATTCATTAACATTTTCTCTATTTATAATTATTTCCTTCAAAAATCAGTAGATAAAAAAATCAGAACATTTTTGATTTTTCATTGATTAAATTGGGAAAAAAGAAGAAGATAAATTGAAAAATTCGAAGAAAAATCTCGTTAAAAATTGTAAAAATGAATTTGTGCAATTTAATGTTTATTATTATTATTATTATTATTATTTTATTTTTCTTTGCATATAAAATTGAAACCGGCAAAATCCAATCAAATTTTGACGAAATATTTGGTAACGAATGGGACAAAAATGACAGAGAAGAACAAATGATAAAAATGGAACAAAATGACCATAATGAAAGCTCAGCAGTTGAGCAAATGGGTGGAGAAAAAGGAACGGAACCAAATGATCAACAAAAAAAGAGAAACAATTAGAAAATTTGAAGCAATTAAAGAAAAGTTGAGAGAAAAAGGAAAATTACAAAGAAAAAATTAAAACAAAATTGAGATGAAAATTGCAAAATTATTAGGCACAAATCGCGAAAAAATATATAAATGGAAAAAAGAATTAAATTTAAATAAAATCCAAACAATGAAAAAGAATAGGGGTCCGTCTATGCAGATAGGCGCCGTCTGAAATTTTTTTTTTGAAAATTTTATCAATTAATTAACTGATTTTGACCAAAAAATCACCAAATGTCACACCTTTTGACTCAATTCTACAGGATTAATGTCGATATTTGTGAATGAATTGGGCATTTCTCAAGTAACATTTATTAAATGGAAAAAGGAATTGCTGCCAAAATATCTTAAATGTAAGAAAAATTTTGATAATAATTTTTAATAATTATTTAAGCAAAAAATAAATATTCAAATGTGGACAAATTAAATATAATGAAAAAATATATCAAAACCAATGAAAGAAATCCAAAAATTAGTGACAAAATAATTGCAAACCAATTGGGAATTAGACGTGTAACTGTAACTTTGCACCGATGGAAAAAGAAATTTTCATTAATTTGAAGTCTGTGATTTTGGAATAGGTTGATTTTAATTCGCGGATTTTAATTGTTAAAAATCTGAAAACCTAAAAGTTATTAAATTGCAAAAAAATCCGTAAATTTTTCTAGGAATTTATTTCTTTTTAATTTTTATACCATTCTTCCTTGAATCTAAAAAATCATAAATATTTTTACAAACTTCCCAACGAATTAGCATCGTTCTAAAATTTCTCGATGTATAAATATGATTTCACACTGATTTTGCTCGTTTTCCGTCAGCTAATGAGTTTTTTGTTACGAGAAAATTTGTAATTTTTTTTTAAAATAGAACTGTAAAAAGTTTGGATTAATCAACTAAGCATAAATTAGTGCAAAGTGGCCGAGTGAGTAATTAAGCGCAGAAAATTATGTAAAATTTAGCCTTTCACAAATTATCAAAAAAAATTTTTTTTTTAATTTCTGCGAAAAGTTGTAAGAATGTTGAAAGTTGTGTGAAAATTGTTTGAAGGTTATATAGATAATTATATAGAAGTTAGGCGCTTCGTGTTCCTTGCTGTCTCAGTGTTGAAAGCGCCCCCGGCGCTTTCACAGGGCCCCTTAGTAGAGCCCGGAAATTTCAAATTTGCGGATCCTGTTGCAGGATTGGAATTCAAAAATTTTTGCAGGACCGGATCTGGCCGGATTAATCCTGCAAATCCTGCATTTTAAATTGCAGGATCCCGCGCAGGATTGCGGATTCTTAGAAATTTTGAAAAAATTCAATGAAATTTCCAAAAAAACAAAAAAAAATACCTGACAAGAAATTTTAGGGGCTGGCGGGATGCATTAAAAGGGCGACTAAGATTTTTCGAATGGGTCAGACGGTAAAAAGAGATCGGAAATCAAATCTGTTAATGGTCAATAAATTTGACTAATTTTTGCTTTTCAAAAATGCTTTTTTCAGCGCATTTTTTTCAAAAACTAGGAACAAGGGGTCCGTCTATGCAGATAGGCGCCGTCTGAAATTTTTTTTTTGAAAATTTTATCAATTAATTAACTGATTTTGACCAAAAAATCACCAAATGTCACACCTTTGACTCAATTCTACAGGATTAATGTAGATCCAGTGGTGTCGATAGGCGCCGCCGGAAATTTTTTTTTGCAAATTCTAGGTGAAATTTGAGATGAAAATTGAATTTATTTTGATTGATTTTATTATAAATTTATTCAAAAATTTTGGCATTCCGTCTTTTAAAATTTTCAAAGAATGCATGCGGATCCTGCCGGATCCCGCACAAAAATCAAATGCGGATCCTGTTGCAGGATTGGAATTCAAAATTTTTTGCCGGACCGGATTCGGCTGGATTAATAATGCAAATCCTGCAATCCTGCAATTTCTTTTCAAATTTTCCTTTTTGCTTCAACTTTTCTTTAATTGCATCAAACTTTTGAATCATTTTTCTTTTCTGTTAATTTGTTAGGCCATTTTCTTTGCCATTTTGAAAAACAGAATGAATAAATTCCGAATTTACACTTTGTTGCTCATTTTGTTCAATTTTTATCATTATTTCTTCTCTTTCATTTTTGTCCCGTCCGTTGCCAAATATTTCATCAAAATTTGGTTGGATTTTGCCGGATTTAATTTTATAAATTAAGAAAAATACAAAAAAGATTAAATGCCATAAATTCATTTTTATTATTTAGGTGATTAAATGTCGAGAAACTATTTTAATGTGAATTTTTTCCATAAAATTTTGCTTAAATTTGTCATTGTTTGGATGGATGTAAACAAATTAAGAAAAATCGAAAATGTTCTGTCTTTTCTGATTTGTCCTAAATAATGGTGATTTTCTAATGACGAAAGGGACGTTTAAGCGAAGAAATTTTGATTGGAATATTCGCTCATTTGATCAATTGGGTCTGTCCTCATTTCTTCACACATTTGATCAACTTCTGCTGATTGTGAATTCTCCTTTTCATCATTTTGTTCAATTTTTCTTATTTGTTCTTCTCTTTTATTTTTACTAACTTTTTTGCTGTTCAAAAAAGTCAATTGCATCACGATGATCAGGTCACTCCTTCAGGGTGATCTAAAGCCAAAAAATGGCTTGATAACGGGAAAATTTTGTAAAAGATTTTTAATAGGGGTGGGAATTTTTTTTTCGTCGAAAACGAATGTGACTGATTTCAGAAAGGGCACACAATTTTTTACAAAATGGCCTTCGGTTGGTGTCTCTACGTTTGCGTCTCCGCTGAGGAAGTTAAGCATAAAAATCGGCTACCAAAAAATGACCAATTTTGCAGCCATTTTTCAAGGGCTATCGTATGATACCAAGATTGTGCAATTTGGTTGCGTCTGAGAAAAGTTATGAATTGATTTAGTCAAAAATTTTGCAAATTTTGCGCTTTTTATCCCTTGAGATAGCCAGCCACCTTGTTTTTTTTCCAGTCACCCTGGAAATTATTTTTCAACTCTTAATTCATCGTTAATTTATTGGATTACCTTTGTTATTTTCATAATATTGCTTAATCTTTTTTAATTTGTCCTTATTGGAATATTTATTGTTTTATTAAAAATATTAATGAAAATTAAAAAAAAAATTTCTCTTACTTTTATTATAGCATCATTTCTTTTTTCCACCTCCAAATTGTGTCGTGAGAAATGTCCAATTCATTCACAAATTCTTTTTGTTTTGCTTTAGCCAAATAATATTTTAAATTATTATAAAAACTTTTATTTTTAATACGAATATTTTCACAAAATATTCAAATGAAGAAAAATAGAAAATGTCGTGCTGCTTTTTCTGTTATTAATTAGTTTCATTTTTTTTAATTTTTACATTTTGACGCATAATTTTTCCTTAATAAAATGAAACAATTTTTGAAGAAATATGAGAAGTAATCACTTTTTTTTTGAGGACAAATCACAAAAGTCAGGACATTTTCGATTTTTATTATTATGCCTACTTCAAAATCATAAATTTTTTTAGCAATATTTGATGGCATAAATTCAAATTAAAATCTTTAAAGAGAAACAAATAATGAAAATGACTTTGTGCCTTGTAATATTTTCTATATTTTTGTTTGCTTTAAAAATTAAATCCGGCAAAATCCGACCAAATTTTGACGAAGTATTTGCCAATGAATGGGATAAAAACCACAGAGAAGAACAAGCGATTAAAAATTGAACAGAACGATGAAATTGAAAATATGGAATTTATTTATTTTGATTAACAAATGAGTGAAGAAATGTGGACAGACCCAAATGGTCAAATGAGCGAATATTCCAATCAAATGTTATCAAAAGTGATCAAAATACGCGAAAAGAACCAAATGATCAACAAAAAAGTAAAATGATCCAAAAATTTGAAGCAATTAAAGAAAAGTTGAAGAAAAATGAAAAATACCAAAACAAAGACAGAGCAAAAATTGAGTTGAAAATTGCAAAATCATTAGGCGTAAATCGACAAAAAATATACAAATGGAAAAAAGAATTAAATTTAAATCAAAATAAAAAGATGGAAAAGAGTTTTTATGTGGAGAAAAAGATCGAATTCATTGAACGATTTAATGAATTTAAAAGTTTTATGGAAAAGGGAAACAGAAAGAATTTGCAAAGAAATTGGGCATTTCTAAAGACACATTTTGGAGATGGAAAAAAGAATTAACACCAAAATATAATAAAAGTAAGCGAGAATCTTTTGTTTTTTGCATTTTAATTATAATTTAAGCAAAAAGAATTTACTCCAACGAGGACAAATTGAAAAAGATGAAGCAATATTTCAAAATTAAAGAAGGAAACGCAAAAATTAATAATGAATTAATTGCTAAAAAATTGGGGATTGGAAGTCGAACTTTGAGAAAATGGAAAAAGCAATTTGCTTGCATGTGATTTTTTGAAGGGGGTTTTCATGTTTCCTTTTTGGCCTACCAAAATGCCTGGTAAAATTTTAAATTTACACAGGACGGTGTTGGTCCATGGAATGGTTGGGCGCCCGGAAAATGCGTCAGTGGAAAAAGCTTCAGTAGAAAATGCGTCAGTTGAAATTTTTTTGTTATAAAAACAAGTTCTTTGCGCGTTTTCGAGAGCACTGACCACGAATCCGGTATCCATTTCGGCCAATTCCGAACCCCTGGCCTGAATTCGAACAAAAAGTCGAAAGTCCAAATTTTCTAATTTAGCCTTTTTGTTTCAAAAACGGATTAATGATCTCTTATTGAAGGATTGATTGTTTTCTGTTTGCTTCCGTGTATTTAAAACGATTTTTAATAAAAACCCTAATTCCAAAAATTTTGACTTTTCGCCTTTTTGTTCAATTTGGGTCCGGGGTTCGTGATTCAGAACGTTGTTCGTATAGAAATTTACATATTATTACAATACTAATGAACCATCGAACTTTATTTTAAAAAATTTGTATCACTAACGCATTTTCATCTGACTCATTTTCCGGTCACGAATGGTTGACCTATTTTGCCGCCAAAAAAGGACTTTTGGCAACTCGAAATTGGCTATTTGACATAATTTTCAAAATTGGGCAAAAAATACATATTTCTTAAGCGATTTCAAAAATTTCTCGGTCGGTTTTTTTTAGTCAAAACCAAAGCCGAAAATAAACTCCCTGCAACGGTAATTAATGTCAATAAACCAAAGAAATTTAGGGGCATTTTTGAAAGCAATGAGTTCTGAGTTGGATTAACCATTTAAAAGTATTCATTTGTATAATTTTAAATGTGCCATTGGTTTGCTCACAAATAAAAGCCCAGGAAAAGTTGAGAATTTATTAGAAAAGCATTTCATCAAAGCAATTAGATTACAATAAACCAGTAGTCGTACATTAACAAATTATATATTAAGAAACTTTTCCCATTTTCTAAGAGTTGAATATCCAATTTCCAATTTCCCAGCAATTATTTCGTCACTGATTTTTGGATTTGCTTCTTTAATTTCAAAATATTGCTTCATCTTTTGTAATTTTTCATTCTTTTTTCCATTTTCGAAATGTCATTTTAGAAATGCCCAATTCATTCACAAATTCTTTCTGTTTGCCTTGACCATATAAACTTTTAAATTCATCAAATCGTTCAATGAATTCGCTCTTTTGTCCTCGTAATAAATTTTTTTCAATTTATAGGTTTTCTTTTTATTTAAATTTAATTCCTTTTTCCATTTGTATATTTTGTCGCGATTTACGCCTAATAATTTTCCAAAATTTCTCTCAATTTTGACTCTGTTTTTCCATTGATAATTTCCTTTTTCTCTTAACTTTTCTTTAATTGTTTCAAATTTATGAATTGTTTCTTTTTTCTGTTGATTATTTTGTTCTTCTTTTGTATTTTGATCATTTTTGATAATATTCTGGTCATTTTGCATTTGAATAATTGATTAGATACCATTTTCTCTTTCCTTTTTGTCCCATTCGTTGCCAAATATTTCATCAAAATTTGGTCGGATTTTGCCGGATTCGTTTTCAAAAGGAAAGAAAAATATAAAAAATAATAAATGCCATAAATTCATTTTTACTATTTCGAATATTTGTAAAATATTTTACGAATTTATTGGATTAAATGAATTTGTTCAATATTTATTCACTCATTCACCTATATTAATTTCATTTTATTTATTTTCACATCAGTGGAATTTTGAGCTAAAATTATTTAATAAAAAAACAATAAATTTTCTCCATCCATTTGATCAACAAAATGATTTTCAATTTGCACTTCTCTTTCATTTTCGTCCCATCCGTCGCCAAATATTTCGTCAAAAATTTGGTCGGATTTTGCCGGATTCAATTTTATAAATAATAAAAAGTATTATAATATGAAAAGCCACAAATTCATTTTATAATTTATGAATAAAACGATTTTTATAAAATGATTATATTATATTATATGAAATTTATTCACAAATATTTTTTTTTTCAATATCATTGAATCAATTTTTTACTAGAATAAATAATAATGCAAGAATATCAAAATTCTCGGAGCATTTTTGGCTAAATAATGTGATACACATTGAATTTAAAATGAAAAAGAGACCCTTCCAAATGGGTGAAAATTTAATCATTTTTACCCCAAAAATTCTAAAAATTCTTTGTTTTTAATTGAACTGTTCTGCAGAACAAAAGTTCATCAAAAAAAAAAAAGAATTTTTCAATAAGTTACCTGTCGAGCCTTATTTTCAAAACACGCGTTTTGGCAATGCGCCAAAAGGGAGGAACAAAAAGTGCCACAAATCCAACTGGTTCTGCCAGTGCTACCGGACATGGAATTCTTCGAAATGGAAGAACATCACTCTAATATTGAAGGCTGGATTGATCGCTTCAATTTTGCGATCGACTGTGCAGCTCTGACCCTTCCGGACGATTTAAAGATGAAATTGCTAATGAGGAAATTGTCTAGCATGAGTGCCTCCGCGCAGTGAAGCATGACGACGAAGAATTTGGAATGTTCATCAACCGGCAGTAAAAGGCTTTTACGAGACTTCAATTTTAAGAAATTGAACGAAGAGCAATTTAATTGCTTGGTCCTTTGGATTTAATTAAAAGCGCCGAACGAAAGCATTCTACGGTCAAGAATTTTGGAAAAGTTGGCGGCAGATGGCGATCAAATCAAATATGACAATGTCGTCGAAGATTTGAAAGTTTATTGTTATTTTTTTATCTTTATATTTACAAAAAAAATAATAATAAAGGTTTTCATATGAATTTCCAAATTAAACACACATAGAAATTGAAGACAGCCAATTTTTAAGAGTTTGACTACGATTTCCAATAATTCCTAAGACAGAAAAAGAGCAATCACAGAAAAAAAAGTGCAGCAGAAAAATTTAAAGAAAAATGATTCCAGAAATTATTTTATTGGAATTGATGCAAATTTCTTTTTCCATCTGATCAGTGTTGCTCTTTCAATTCCCAATTTCTTGGCAATTTTTTCATCACTTATTTTTGGATTTATTTCTTTGATTTTGGTATATTGCTTCACCTTTCTCAATTTATCCTCATTGGAATATTTATTTTTTGCTTAAATATAAATTTGATAAAAATCTAAAAAATTCACTTACTTTTATGGTCATTTGGCAACAATTCTTTTTTCCATCTTCGAAATCTTTCATAAGAAATGCCCAATTCCTTCACAAATTCTTTCTGTTTGCCTTGGCCATATAATCTTTTAAATTCATCTAAACGTTCATTGAATTCGCTCTTTTTCTCCTCATAAAAATTCTTTTTGTTTAAATTTAATTCCTTTTTCCATTTGTAAATTTTTTTGCGATTTACGCCTAATAATTTTGCAATTTTGAACTCAATTTTGACACTGTTTTTCCATTGATATTTTCCTTTTTCTTTCAATTTTTCTTTAATTGCTTCAAATTTATGAATTGTTTCTTTTTTCTGTTGATTATTTTGTTCTTCTTTTGTATTTTGATCATTTTCGATAGTGTTCTGTTCATTTGGCATTTGATCAATTGATTCGAGATAATTTTCTTCTTTGTTTTCTTCCCATTTGTTGCCGAATATTTCAACAAAATTTGGTCGGATTTTGCCTGGGACATTGGCGGGTTCGATTTCAAAAACAAAGAAAAATATAAAAATTATGAAAGGCCACAAAATCATCGAAAATTAAAAAATCTAATAAGATTACGATTTTATTGCATTAATGAATTTGTTTAGCTTTTTTTTCGCTTATTAATATAAATATTCATTTTATTAATCTTTACAAACAGTAAAACTGACGTGTAAATTTCAAGCAGTGAAATCAATTTTTTACTAAAATTTTTAATTAAAAAATAGCAAAATAAAATAGTCGTCTTAATATTTTTAATCGATTAATTCTTCCAGTAAATTTTTTTGTTCGTTTATATTTTTCAATTTAAATTAAAATACAAAAAATTTGAATTTATTACAAAGTTTCTGGTCAAAATCAAATATTTTTGAATCTTTCAAGTTATTTGCATCAAAATGAACAGTTATTTGCTGCTTAATTTAAAAAAAAATAATAACTAATTGTTTTTAGTAATATTTGGGCATTTTGATTATTGAAAATTTTCTTTAAAAACTTTATTAATTAAAATTTTCCATTTTCTTTTTTTTGGGATTTGTTCAATTGTTCCTCAACTTTTCTTAATTGCTATTCTGTACCAAATTATAAGAAATTATTCAAATTCTTTATTCCTTAAAAAAGCTCAAAAAATAACAAAAAAATAAAATATTGACAAATTTAATTAAATAGAAATATTTATTTATAAAAAAATGTGATGAGAATATTTTTATGCAAATTTTGAGCTTAGAAATGCTTCCAAAGTGCCCAACAAATTGAACAACGCCGGCAGAAGGCACAGTGAATGGATTGTACAAAGTGTGATGCATGTGCAAAGGATTCGCACAAAAACCTGAAAATTAATTTTAAAAAATTATTTTATCAATTTTGAAAATTTAATTATTTTTACTTGTGCCGGATAGACAGGGACGACGAGTAGACAAAGAATGCAAATGTTTGTACCTGAAATTTCGACAAATAATCATAAAAAATAAACTAAAAATATACTTTTATAATTCAAAATCCTTATTAAAATCTAAATTTTGGTTTGAATTTTTTCAAAAACTTTTTTTTAATGAGTATGCTTTTCGTAATTATCTCAATGAATTAATTTTAAGTGTGCGTAAAAATAGGCATTTTGCCTAATAATGAAATTTTAATAATTTTTTCCTTTACAAAAATGTCATTTTTAGATGGTATAAAGTAACACCAGTACCGAGTCGGGGGTTGGTGTTCGAGGTCAGTAGTATTTGTCGTGTTTTAAAGCGGTTTGAGTCAAAATGGCCAAAAATTTCGGGTTCGGGGCGATTTTAATCCCTAATTAATTATTTCCAAACAAATTTTTTTTCTATTTTAAATTTTGCATATTTTGGCATTTTGTTGCTTACATGTTGATGCTTGTACAGCGGGAAAGCCGACAGAAGCGAATGACATTCGAATTCGTTCCTCAATTGTCCGCTGTCGTTGCCCATCTTCTGTCCATTTTGCGATGTGGAAATGGTAGGAGACGTGTGCCGGAATGTCCACACTGAAGCCCATGGAAATGATCACAGCTGCCATCACCACGGGGTCCTGGAAAAATGGAGAAATAATTTTAAACAAAAATTAAATTGTAAATACATATATTTTTAAATGCCAAAAGATTTATGGTTAAATCCAAATGAATTTTTATGAAAATGGCATTTTTCTCTAGCATTAATACGTCAAGGGTTGGGAGGATTTGTCAAAGAAAAATTGATTTTAGGAGCTTTAGGAGTTCACAAAAAGTCGGGGATTTAAAGCCGATAGAGTTGTGGGTCAGAGTTACAGAGGTCCGGAGGTTGAAAATTAGACTTAGATAACAAATACATTTGTGATAGGGACTTGGCAATATGCCAAAAAATGTCGGGAATGAACCTTCCCCAAAATCCAAGCTCGAGCTTAGCAAAATTACTAAAAAATTAAAAAAAAAACTCACAATTGTCATCCCAATCAATGCCATTATGCCAAGTGTCTCTGAAAAATTATGATTTATATAATTAATTAATTAATTAAAAATATTAATTACCGGTGAGAATGCAGGCAATGACAATGCTCGTCACAGCAACAACAAATGGGTTGAAGTTCATGAACGCCGCACAAATAATGGACATGCATACCAATGTGCCAAGTGCCGATTGCCAAATGTCAGTTGGCTAAACAAAAATAATGAATTTTAAGAATTTTAATTAAATTTTTATTTTAATTTAAATTTTTGGAAAAAAAAATTGATCGGTCATATATATATATACATACTATATATGACCATAGGTTCATTTTAGATGTTGAAATTTAATTGCAAAAATTTTATAAATTTTTTACAATTAATTTATCGGGGAACTGAAATTTTATGCGCACTTATAAATATATTTAAATTAAAAATATATAATTTAAAAATAAAATTAATTATTATTATGATAAAATTATGGACCATATTTTCGAGCAGATCCAAGAAGAGACCGTCATCATGGAGCACGGACACATTGAAATCCTTCACATAATTGTCGGCCACCTTGCGCCACCGTTGCATCATCACCGCCCGTTCATGCCACTCCCTCAACTCCACGCCATGGTAAGTGACGATGATCATGAACGAGTCCACCACCGTTTTAGAGCCGTTTTTGTGCGATTTGACCATCCCACGGTAAAGGTTATACTCGGGCCAATTCAAAACTGAAATTTGAATGAATTAATATTTAATAAATTAAAATTTTTGCCTTTTTAATCGTTTTTTTAATTTTAAAATTTCATTTTTTATATTTGAGTCATAACTCATGGAGACTTTTTGAACTAATTATCAGTTATTTATTTATTGTACAATTTTAATTATTTTTAAGAGTTTGGCGATGTCATAGGTTTCCTATGAATTTTAATTCTGAAAATTTAACGAAATTTATTGGTAAATTAGCGTTTTTTTTTAAATTTTGTTCTTTTTTTTGTAAAAAAATGAAAAGATGGAGAATTTTAATGAAAAACCTTTTATAAAAGGTGCAAAATATTGAAAAATTCTCAGGGTAAAATTTTAATTTATTTGTTTTAAAATTATGGATAAAAAAAAATTCTTCCACTCACAGTCTTCAAATTCGTCCATTTCATAGCGCTGGTCCTCCTCCTCGCTGACCAACGCAAGTGCCGTTGTTGTTGAATTTGTTTTGTTGGCATTGGCACTCTCCTCAGCTGGTTCCTGTTGCTGCTGATCGCGCTCATTTCATCGTCCGGTGAAAATGACTCAATGCTTTCGAAAGCACGCGGGAAGTAAATGCTGCTTTCTCTCGGGTAAGCATATGGTCTGTAAAAATAATTTATTGCTTTTAAATTAAAAAGAAAAATTTATTTTTTAAATAAAAATTTTTTAATTCAAAATTTAAATGAATTTTCAGAAATTTAAAAAATTTCCTTTTTAATTAGTAGATTTTGAAGTAAAACAATTATTTTAAAAGGTATAATATAGAGAAAAGACAATATAATTGTTTATTTTTATTATGAATTTATTATTTTAAAATTTATCAATTAATGAATTTAATTTATAATTTAATATTATTGTATAATTTTTTTACAGATGCTCCATTTCGTCGATGAACTGGTGAAGCTTGTGTCTTCTGGTCGCATTTGACAAATCGCCTGGGTTGTTCACAAAAATTTGTGCCATTGTGTAGAAGGGCATCAACTTAAATAAAAAGAAATTAAATAACTAATTACTTAATTTTTTATAAATTTCTAATTAAAATATTAATTAAAATAAAAATCATTGGTATTTTCACTTTGTCTTCACGATAGTTGTCCACTTCCAGCAGAGGCGAGTCTGGCGGGAACAATTTGACCATTGTCAGATTGATTTCGAATCCGAGCACCGCCTAAATTCAAAAAAATCTTAATTGTGCCAAATTAAAATTAATTAAAATGTACCCTAAAGCAAATGACGAAAAACACTGCCGAAACGATGACAATGCCAATGGAGGCAAAAATGTTCGAAACAAATTTGATGTATGCGTTGGCGATCCGTTCAAAATTGGCAGTGAATTTCGCGCGTGAACTCGTGTCATTGTGCTCATCCGAATTTGAATCGGTCGATGAAATTGTGCCGGTTGCGCTGGTCGAATTGCTGTTGTGGTTCTGCTCGATGCTTTTCAATTCTGCTTTGAATTCCAATCGTGCGCAAATGATGAGCACTGAAAACAATTAGAAATTTAAATTGTTTATTTAAATGCTTTTAAAATTTAATTAATTAATTACCGGCAATAAAATTATTTAATTAATTAATTAATTACCGGCAGTGAACAGCGTAATTTGGTAGAAGAAATCAAACGAAATCTTAAATGGGGGTGAAAAAATTAAATATGAAAGGAATTTTGAATCAATTAAAAATAATGAATGACGATTATTTTTTTCAATTTTTAAATTACATATTTAATATTTTCGCTATTTTTAAATAAAATGCATATTAATTTTTCAATATTTAAACGCACCGATGCGATGTTTCCAATGCAGAGTAAAGTGATTTCGGGCGATCCTGTCCACATGCCGACCAAGTCGGACGTGATGTTGGTAAGTGCTGAGATCAGAATTGCAGGACCAGTGTCTTCCAAAACCTTGAAAATTTGAATTTTACAAAAATTTACAAAAAAAAATTTATTTTTTAAATTTCCAACCTCGGAAAGCAGTTCAGTAAGGAGTTCATCCAACGATTTTGAATTTGTTGGAATTTTCAATTCACCATTTTTTCTCTTGCGTTTGATGGTCAATTGCCAGGAATGAATTGTCAAAAAGGCGTCATCAATTCCTATTTTAATAATTTTAAATTAATAATTTTAAAATTTAATTGAATTTTTTGTACCGATTGCGATGATCAAAAAGGGTGTGATTCCAAGAATGGACCCGTTCCGGAGACCGAAAAAGAACAATGTGCCCAGCGCAGTTGCGCATGCCATAAAAGGGCAGAAGCATGCAAAAACGGCAACAGGCAGCTAAAAATTAAATAAAAATTAATTTTAAATTTAAATTTTTAATTTTTTTACTCGATAAATCGAAAATTGACGCATGAAAAAGCTGGACATTGATGTGGTCAGCATCGAACACAACACCATCACACCGACTCCCATTCCAATGTAAGAGCGCAAAATGTCACCAGTCCGGTTGATTTCGTCTTGGACTTTGCTAAAAATTGAATTTTTTTTTATTGTTGGTATTTAAATTAATTTTTTAATTAAATTTAAAAATATTGTAATTAATTACAATAATTACCTGCTGGTCATCACGAGAACACGAATGTGTTTTTTTGTACTGCCTATTAAAATTGAAAAAAATAAATCAAATAGCAATAAAATATTTATTCATTTTTTTTTTTACTTTTCGAAGTAGTCGGTGATCGTATCTTCGTATGCACTGTAAAATTGACAAATTAAATAAAAAGTATTTATTAAATTAATTTCTTAATTAACCTTATGTCGTCATCGGTCCACCTAAAAATTGGAAAATTAATTAGGTAATGGAAATTTGCAAATAATTAATGGAGTTAATTATTTTTCATCATTAATTAGTTAATTAATTACCCTCTCGTCTTTTCCGCTCGGTACCGTATGACGATGGACTCAATTTTGTCCATGTTCCCAAACTTGGGCTTGCTCGTCTTCGACACATGAACCCCGTAGAAATTTGGCTAAAATTTTGCAAAAAATTTTACAAAAATTTCAATTTTTAACCGACCTGTAAATTGACTTTTCTGCCCATGATCAATGAAAATGGGTAGTCAAGTTTGATGCGGTCATTCAGCGGTTCGTGTTTCATTACCCGATCGTACTGGTCTTGAAAGCCAGTCTAAAATTTTTTTTTTTTGAAAATTTAATTTTATGAAAAAAATTTTTTGGCTTACATAAAACAATTGGACAGGTTCGCTGACGTTGCAATAAAAGTTGCAAATCATTGAAAATGATTCATCACGGTCATGTTTTTGATTGTAGAAGGTCAAATTGTGCCGGACGAGGTTGTCAACCTGAAACAAAAAAAAAATTTTTGAAAAATTCAGCAAAAAAAAAAACGAAAATTTTTTACATCGACAGTTTCGCGCAATGATTCCAAATTCATCAAATTGTTGCCCTTTTTCGGCAAAATCAGCAACAAAATTTTGACTCCGAGCCCAGTCTGTCCGAAGAATTCATCTTGGACAGCAAATTCGTTCAATGAACGCGAGCCATATGGTGTGTAGCCGGTGATTTGATTTTTGACTCTGTTTAATGAGGGGGAAAAATAAATACATTAATTCGTAAAAAATAAAACTTTTTTTATTTTTAAATAAAAATGTTCTTTAAATCTTAAAATAGGTTGTTTATAGATAAAATTGTTATGATCATAATTATGATTACATTGATATAAAATATTATACATATAAATAATTATTTATTTGAAGAAAATGAAATAAAAAATTATTTAATTATTTATTTGCTTATTTTAATTAAATTATAATTAATGAGAATGAATGAAGATATTCGAAATTTGATTAATTATATATATTAAAATTAAAAATTTTTATTATTAAATAATCTATTAAATTTATTAAAACAATTTTTTTAAAAGTCTACTTCGTGTTCAACATTTTGAAGCCACAAATTGCGGAGGCAATAAAGCAGAGGACCACAATTTTCCATGTGTGTGCCACAACAAAATGTGCCCATCGGCTGTAGGCACGTCGAATGTAGCGTTGTAAAAGGTCGGAAAGGTCTTCCTTTCTGCTTTTTTGCGGAAGTGAAACTGAAATTTGAAATTTTAAAATTTTATAATTGAAAATCGAATTTAAAAATGAAATTTTTATTTAAATTATTAAAAATAAAACAATTTTTATTTTATGGAACTCCAAATTAAATTCTGAAACACATTTATAATTTAATTACTAAATAATTGTTAAATAAATTTCTTATAAACTTATTTCACCACTTTATTTATTGTTTTTTTCAAATTTTAAAAAATCCAAAAATTTTTTTGAATTGGATTATGGTAGAAATAACAAATAAATAAAATAAAATAAATCTCTGTCCTTGAAATATTGCACATTTGTCATCACCTCACTCTTCAGTGTCGTTGTGCATATTTTTGCATTACACAAAATGCAATTTTTGCACCAAAATTTAAAATTTCCTTTTTATGAATCATCTCCAAAATTGCACGAGTTTGTCCTTGACAAATGAGAGGTAATTTTGGTTCCCCGTTAATTTATCATTAATTTTTTTTTTTTGAAAATTAATGTTAATTGCTTTTCGTCACACCCATTAATTTACCTTCATTGCCCTTCAGATCCGCCGTTGAAATTGGGAAAATCGGCACCGTTTTGGTGTGTCGAAAAAGGCCCATTTGCGGAGAGTGGTGCAAAAATTGTTTGGAAAATTTGGAAAATGTTTTTGGAGATGGAGAGAATGGCAGTTTTGGGACCGTTCAAATGATTATTTATAGGGCTAAAAAAAGAATTTTTTTTTAAATTTTACACTTTGAATGAATGGGGTAGGGGGAGGGGAGAGGATCAATTAGATGGGTGACTAATTTGCTCAATTTGAGTTGGAATAACGGAACGCCATTGGATTGGAAGAACAATTTGGCGTTTGACGAAAAAATGGTCTTACAAAATGTGATGAAGGTCATTAAAAAGTCAGCAGATTGTTGGCTTTGACTAATGTGAATTGAAATTATCATCCCAAAGAAGAAAAAAATTTAATTAATGAACTTAAAATTGTCTTTTTTAATTATCAAAATGAATGAAAAAGTTGGTAAACAATAGTTTAAAAGAAAAATTGAAATTAATTCCTCCAAAGTTGGTAGTTAAAATAATAAACTGATCAAAATTTTGGGTTTAACCAGCCCCAAGCCTTTTGAATTACTAATAAATTTTGGGAATTTTTGTGGTTTCCGACAACTCCGAATTTTGTAACCCCTGACGAACCCAGGCCATGACAATTTTCATAACCACAAAAGATTTTGTCCATTTTAAAGGGTATTTTCTAAAACCGTTTTCTCCATCAAGGACCACTCAAATTTTGCCCATTTTTTCGGTGGCACCATAGTAGTAAGAGTCAAATCCCCTGCTGACCTTTGAATAAGCCAAAATTTTAATGCCACTTTCAAGGGCTTATTCCCTAAACTATTTTCATATCCATGGACCTGAACAATTTTGACGAAATTTAAGGAGATATCATCGGGCCCATGTTGGTGGACCTGTTCCCAACCCGGTCGAAGTAGTGCAGCCCCTAATTTTAGCATTTTTTTTGTGTTAATGCTCCGTTGCAAATACATAGATAGATTCAGCACAAAGAACATTGAATTAATTGATGCGCCTGTCAATTAATCAAATTAATTTGTTGAATCAATTAAAATTCGCAAAAATTTAATTCAAAATTTTGCGCAAAGAAAATTTAAAAAAAAATTGGTGCATTTGTCCCAAATGAAAAACAAAATTGATTCGTCAAGCCATTATATATAATTTTGTGATTGTTTTGCAACACAAAATTTTAACCATTTTGGTCATATGGTGTGGCAAAATTGGGCAATATCAACACAATCACTAAAATTTGAACGGAATTCAGCAAAATGAACGACAGCAAAGTCTGATCGGCGTGGGCGGGGTGAGGGAGGAGAACGGCAACAGGGAGGACGAGATCATCAAATTGTGCAATTATTCAAATTTTTTGACGAGGGGGGGATAATGGTAAATTTGTCCCAAATGGAAAACAAAACAAAATTGACTCGTCAAGCAGTATATATAAATTTTGTGATTGTTTTGCAGCACAAAATTTAACCGTTTTCGGTCATGTGGCGTGGCAAAATTGGGCAATATCACCCACAATCACCAAACACAATTTGAACGGAATTCAGCAAAATGAATGACACCAAAATCTGATCGGGGCTGAGGAGGAGGAGGGGGGCGGGGGGAGGGAGGACGAGATCATCAAATTGTGCAATTGCTCAGAATTTTTGATGGGGGATTTTTCGTTACACTGGCAAATTAGTAACAAAAATTAATTGCAATAATAAGTAATAATAGAAATGAATTGGCGAACAGATTTATCGCCACCTTAAAAACAAATTTTTTTTTTGGAAAAAAAGGTAATTTATGAAAAGAAATTTAATACGCAAATTTATAAATAGAAAATTGGACAATTCACTAAAACTTTAAATTGAAAAACCAAAAATAGCAAATGAAAATTTTAATCTTTAGCCCTTCATATCTTGACGACGTGCTGCTTTCCCAGAGTTCCCATGTTTTTTTTCATACAAAATTAAGGACAAAAAGTTTTGTTCTATCTAAAATATTGGCACACGAAAAATTAATTTAAAAAATAAGTCTTATCTTGAAAATTAAAAAATTAAAAAGTTTTAAATTTTTATTTCCAAAAATTTGACATCCTTCCTTATAAGAATAACCTGGCAAACAAGAATACTTTTAAAACATTAACAACTTTCCTAATAATTTTAAAAAAGAACATCAATTTTAATAAGAAAAAAAACAAAAATTCAAATCACCGAAAGAAAACAATTTTATTTAGTTTATTAAAAAAAGAAAAAACAGAATTTTTAGTTTTAAATCCATACATTTGTATAATTATTCGAAAATTGTTTTTTTGGATTTAAATTGGATTTCAGCATTTCGAAGTGGAAATCAAATTCACCGTTAGATTTGTGACTGATGGATGGATGGATGACTTGGGGTTGATTAAACCAAATAGGGAACTAACGAATTGCCACAGCAAAGCAAATACACATAGTCCCCCGACCGTTCCAAATGACTCTTTTATATACAGAATTCGCCCCCGGGGGAGAGGTGAGAGGAGATGGAATGGGAGGGGAGAGCATGAACACTTTTTCGAACGCGCCGCGGGGCAAAACTGCCACTTTTTTTTGGGCGATAATAAATCTCTCCTCCCCCCCACCCCTCCCCCTCCCCCAAGGCCGTCCATTTTGTCCCCACCCATTCATTCCTCATTTACATTAAATTTCAAAATTTATTCGTCCAATTGGAACGCGCGTCGTTTGCGCAAGCGCCTCCTCAAAGCGCTGTTTAATAATATTTGGGCATAAAAATCAGAGTTAAACACGTCAAAAAAAATTTTCTGCCTCTTCTCTTCGGTGTGATGTAAATTTTTGAACAAAAATGTGGGGCGGGCCCAAAAAAGCGAGGCCCGCCCATCCGAGGCCTCCTGCAGGTGGATGAATTTTGTTTATTTAATGGGGGTGGACCTCTCTGATTGGAATTTGTGAGAGGGGGGAGGAACTCAGTTGGCCAAGGCACAAATTGGCACGGGCAAGTAGCCGGTCGTCAGTGGGCATGCATGTGAATTTGGCACAACAATAACACATCATTAACATAATGATTTAAAATAATATATAAAGTGTTAAGTTGGAAACTGGGCGCACAACTGAGACCAGGGACGAACTGAGTCCTGGCACGCCCGCTCGCTTTAAATCCGGCGCAATTGAGCAACCGTACATCACATGGTACTGAAAGTGCCGCGCGCTGCCGAAATTGACATTTTTGGACAGAGAAGCAGTGAGAGAGCATGTGAATTTGTGGTGGGTGCTGCAACCTATGGACTGATCAGTCAGATACACATACCAAAAAGGCGGCGGCACATCACATTACAACACAACACTAAACTGTTCGATGATGATGTGTAAGGAGGACCAAAATTCCATTGCATTTTGGAGAAAAATTTAAGAAAAAAAAAAAAATTTTTTTTTGGTGGTCGTCGGTCGACCTTCCACCATTCGCGCATCTCGAGAATCTCGAAGGAGTGGATTTTTGCTCCATTACAACGGTTCACCGAACACCACCAAAATCACCACCACCACCTCCCTAAAAAATTTTCCAAAAATGTCAAAGAATTTTATCTGCACTTTTTTTTTTGCTGCCATCGTTGTGATGGTTAGTTTTTTTGCATGTGCCCACCACGTAAATTAATGACATTCCTTCTAATTACCTAATTAGCCAGAGAGCAAGCAACAAGCAGTTAATTTTAAAAAGGTTGACAGATTCATTTAATGGTTGTGGTGGTGGTGACCGGCCTTCATCACACATTTTGCATGTACATTTGATAATTGAATTACAAAAATAAATATTTTTTGGAGTCTAGCAAAACAGAAAAATTTCTGCAAAAAAAGGGAGCCCAAATTGAAAATTCCAATCTTTTTTTTAGTCGATTAAATTTTGAAATCAAAGTTTAAAACTATTTTTTGCTACTAATACACCGCTCAATTCAGAAAATTTAACCAATTAAATGTGACGTGCTGCTGAAATTAGAATGTTTGGTTATTTGTTGTTTTTTCTCAAAAAGATGGTCGGTCCGTCCGGTCCGTTAGAGTTTAAAAAATATCTCCAAAAATAATTTAGTTTATTAAATTCGCTAAAAAGTTTTGTTTTTAAAAATTGGGGAAACCCATATGATTTTTTTGTTGTTTATTTAATTATCAATTAATTGCCACAATGAAAGTGGTTAACATTAACCGAACAAAATAATAAAGAAAAAAAAATTATTGCTCAAAAAATTGCCTGTCCAATTAATTAAAATTAAATTTATTTTTTATTTTTTGCTGTTTTTAATTAGTCGTATTATATGTTCAAAGCTGGTTTTGAAATTTTTGAAACAAAATTTCAAAGTTCTTGACCACATTTTTCGAACATTATGAGAAGAAATTCATTATGAATTTATTTTTTAATTAATGAAAGGATTTTGTTTTGCAATTAACTATAGAAAAATGAAACAGTTTTTGGAATACCCAAGATTAGTGCCAGTGTTGCCATTTTTGTCACCTTTTAATTAATTCCTTTTTTGAAAAATTTCGACAAAATGCACAAAATTTTCGCCAAAAAAATTTTAAAAAATATAGTCCTTTTTCGGGTAAAATTTTTTAATAAATCAGGCAAAATTGTCAATTTTTCTCCGCCGGCGCCTGCCTGCTTTCAAAAAATTGTTTTAAATTAGCGGCAACAAAATGCGCTGAGAAAAGCAAAAAAACAATTTTGCTTTAATATAAATTTTTTGGAATCGGATAAAGAAAAATAAAAAAATAAAAACCGAATTAAGTGATTTAGGGCTCGGATTTAGGATTTTTTAAATGGGTTTTTTATAGGAAATTTTTCGAAAATTTGGATTTGGGGATATTTGTTTCTTTTAAAAATTTTGGGTCCTTTTTTGTTGTCTTGAAAAAATTTGATCAACTTTTTGTCTATGAATATGATTTGATTTTGTGATCGTTTGAAACAATGAATATTTTTAGGTAAAATATTCTAAGCTAGAGTTAATTGCCACCCTAAACTCCGGCGCCAGGGTCACCTGACTGCTGATGTCCTTTTCGAATCACAGACACACAAACAAATTTCGTAATTTTTCTCTTAATTAACAACAAATCAATCAATTAAAATGGGTTCAGCAATTTGCGACATTAAAGTCCGCGCACACATAGAGAATTTAAGTTTTTTTTTAAAATTTTTTGGTTAATTGAAACGGGTAGTAAAATTAAACGCCGCGAAATTGTGCGCCGCGCCGCAACACTACCACCACCATCACAACAATAACAGCAGCGGCAATAACAAACAACAATAAACCACCAATTTTCAGTAACCCTCGGGCGCGCACCGAGAAATAAAAAATTGTACAATTTATGGAACCCCTCGGAAAATTCGATCGGAAATGGGTTGATCTGATCAAATCTGATCTGATCGATTCTGAGGGAGCGCTTTCATCTTTGTTGTGCTGTAACAATTCCAGTTCATTCCTTCAACGAAACACCGATTCACCTTCTCCTCCGTCTTCCATCATGATGGGTTTGATCATTATCATCATCATCATCATCACCAACACAATCACCGTTATTTTGATCAGAGAGCCCTCCAGTGATGTGATGACTGACTGACTCTGATCAACCATAATAAATCAGAAACATATTGTGCTGGTAGTTGTGGTTGATTGGTTGCCGCCTGTTTGATTTGATTTTTTTTACTGCGCAGGTGATGTGCCCAAATCAAATGGTCGATTTTCTTTTTCTGTTGTGGCGCTGTGTGATAAAAGGCGGCAGATTGGATAAATGAAGATGATAAAAAAATGATCAATATCGTTGGATGAACAGAAAGAACAAAACAACAACAACAAAATTACTGATCAGCAGTTCACTGTTGTGTTGGGTTGGGTTTTGAAGAAAAATAAAAATTTGTTGGCCACCGATCACATGGAAACAAGAAAAAAAATGTTGATGATTTATTTAATGGAATTATGTTTATTTTCTGTTTTTTTATTGTAATAAATGAAATAGGTAAAAATATCAGGGGCAGATAATTGGGGATTAGAAAACAAAAAATAAAGAATTATTTATCTAAATAAATGACATTTTTTTGATGATTATTATTTTTGAATAATTTTTGAAAATTTTATTATAAAAGAAATTAAATAATAAAATATTAATTTAAATAATGGTTAGGGTTATAAATTATATGGACTAAAAAACGCCAAATATGGTCATAAATATGGACTAAAAAAGCCCGAAATATGGATTAAAAAGCTCAAAAATGGCTAAATATGGATCAAAATATGGACTAAAAACTGCCAAAATAAATCTTTAAAACCCTAAAAAATTCCGAAAAATGTATTTATATTCAGTATTTGCCAAAACAGACTTAAAAATACGCTAAAAACTGCCAAAAAATGGTTTTAAATTTAAAAATACCAATTTTCTTAAATTCTTTCTTCACAATTGCAAATCAAATACATCTGAAAATTTTTGTAATAATCTCATTCTGTTTTCAGCGAAAATTTTTGAAAGTGGACAAAATATCTAAAAAAAATTTCCGAAATTTCTAAAATTCTTTTTTTAGGTGTGTATTTTTTAAAAATTTCCAAAGTCGATCTTTAGGGGTGCATTTTTCGCTTTTTTGCATTTTTCTTGTGATAAGTTGCCAAAAATGGCCAAAATATGGACTAAAATGCAATGCAAAAATGTCGAAATATGGATTTATTCCCGAAAACCTCCAAAATATGGATTTATATGGACTAAAAACTTTCTTAAATAATTTGTCATTAAAACAATAAAAAATATTTGCAACATTAATTTATAAAATTAAAATGTTTAACAATTTGAAAACAGAATTCAATGAAATAAGTGAATTAATCACCCCGAAAAATGGGTGTGAATTGCGTTCGCCCGTTCACACCTTTCGCTATTTTTGTCACAATTCTGCGTTTTCTGCGATAATTAACTTTTTTCTATACATAGAATGCGCGATGTGCACCCATCTTTTATGAACATGGACCAATTCTTTGTAATTTAAAAACCAAATTTATGGAGAAAGTTGGGGATGTTTATTTTGGTGAATCCAAATTAATTATAAAAGAAAAATAAATTAATTAAAAATTATACTTATGAAATATTATCAAAAATATTTGTAATTAATGGATTCGGTTATCAATTATCATTTATCAATTAGAAAAAAAAAATTAAAATTACTATTTTTTTTTGTAAATGACTATGGACTATTTCAATTAATTAATAGTGTAGCCTTTTTTTAATTTATTTAAGAATTGTATTCGAATTTAGAGAGAGTTGAGGAAGTAAAATTTTGGTGTATCAAAAAAGAAAGAAAGAAAAATTAATTTAATAAATTCTAATCAAAATATTGGCAAATGCATTTTTAATTAATAGGGCGATGGGAAACATTAAATTTATTTATTATTCTTAAATAGAGTTCGTTGACGAAGACTTTGTTCCATTGCACCAACAAATTCATCATCATTTCTGAATGGGTTTTCGTTCAGATAAAATTTCGAGAATTAACCAACAAATGAATTGAGTTGCACATGATTACTTTATACTATAATTATTTGAGTAAACTTGAAATGAAAAATTAAAAAAAACAATTAATTAATGACAAATAAAAAATTTATTTGACCGAAGTATCAGGAATATCTGTCTAGTTCTGATCACTATTCGGAAAATTATGTGGGACAAAAATTTTAATTTTCTCAAAAACTAAGAATTTCGAAATTTTTTAAAATATAAGCGTTGAAATATTTTCAGTTTAAGTTAGTCCTGTACCGGGGAATATGCCTGTAAAATCTGGTGCAATTTTATTAATTATAGAAAAAGCTAATTTTATAAAATTTTTTAAAATATAAGCCTAAAAATGGGCATATTTAAAAAATTTTTATTACGTAATTTGATCATTTTTTTCCAATACCCCGAGGCAAATTTTATTTAAAGAACTTTAAAATAAGATTCATATAAATTTAAAAAAAATTAAAAATTTCTGAAAAAATTCAATCATCAAGCCGTTTCTTCAGTGATCACTAATCAGTTTTAGGGCAATGTTCCTTGATGTATTTGTTGATTGCCTGCATCTCCAATTGCTCGTCACAGAACGGGTGCACCTTGGCCACATTCCATTGATTGATCAGTGCTTCCAATTGTGTCACACTTTGATCAATAAAGTTCTTGATCACGTCCCACACTTGTGGGCCATTTGTCATGCTTTTTATGACTGCTTTGTTGCTTGGATCAACATGGAGATAAATGGCCGCAAATTTGTAAATTTTCAAATAAATTTTGGCATTTTGTATTGCCATTGGCCATTTTTGTCCTTGCCGCTCGTCGTGGTCTGCTTGAATTACAGCAACGAATATGTTAAGAAAATTGTTTGTTGCGCCAATTCTAAATTTATTTTTTGTCGAAAAATTTAAAAAATTTATTTACTTCATTTCTAGAGTTAGACCTGGAACCAGTCCTGGATTTTTCAGGATCCAGGTCCCAGGTCCATGCTTTTTTCCGCAATCAGGGCTTCCTAGGTTTTTGTCCACAGAAAATCCAGGCCCAGGCTTTTTCAAAATGTCGAACTCAATTAATTTGTAATAGTTTATTTATGCAAATTGAATTTTTTAGAGCATTAATTAATTAAATTCCGTCACTTTCTGTGCACTTTTTAAATCATAAATTTGTTTTACTTAAGGCTAGCCAATCATATTCTCTATTAATCCATAATATTTCAATGAACTCATTGTGATGAAAAGAGAATAATTAATTGGTTAACTATAACACCAAAAATTAAAATCTTTAAGCATTTTTTGTTTTTATTTTTTTCATTTTATTTAGCCTTGGGGAATTTTTTTATGAACTGACGATTTTTTGAAAAGGTCGCTTGCTTTTTTGACAATTTGTTCCAAATTCAGCCTAACACTGTTTAAAATTAGGCAACCAATGTTTTGTGATTGAATTTGCTTTATAGTTGAAAGTAATTTTGCGTAATTAATAGTCAAATTTTGTTGCCCAATTAACGGGACAATTGTTGCTTCAATAAGCAATTGAACAATGTCAATAGATTCCTTGATATTATCAATGGCCAAATAAAAATTGATTATTTTGATCTAAATTAAACAAATCGGATTTGATTATGTGTGTCATTATTCGTAAAAAAATTTTATATAAAATTTTAAAAAT
>CP049712.1:743692-945463 GCA_004148225.2 Heterodera glycines | reverse complement strand
TTAGCAATATTTGATGACATAAATTCAAATTAAAATCTTTAAAGAGAAACAAATAATGAAAATGACTTTGTGCCTTGTAATATTTTCTAAATTTTTGTTTGCTTTAAAAATTAAATCCGGCAAAATCCGACCAAATTTTGACGAAGTATTTGGCAATGAATGGGATAAAAACCACAGAGAAGAACAAGCGATTAAAAATTGAACAGAACGATGAAATTGAAAATATGGAATTTATTTATTTTGATTAACAAATGGGTGAAGAAATGGGGACAGACCCAAATGGTCAAATGAGCGAATATTGCAATCAAATGTTATCAAAAGTGATCAAAATACGCGAAAAGAACCAAATGATCAACAAAAAAGTAAAATGATCCAAAAATTTGAAGCAATTAAAGAAAAGTTGAAGAAAAATGAAAAATACCAAAACAAAGACAGAGCAAAAATTGAGTTGAAAATTGCAAAATTATTAGGCGTAAATCGACAAAAAATATACAAATGGAAAAAAGAATTAAATTTAAATCAAAATAAAAAGATGGAAAAGAGTTTTTATCTGGAGAAAAAGATTGAATTCATTGAACGATTTAATGAATTTAAAAAGTTTTATGGAAAAGGGAAACAGAAAGAATTTGCAAAGAAATTGGGCATTTCTAAAGACACATTTTGGAGATGGAAAAAAGAATTAACACCAAAATAATAATAAAAGTAAGCGAGAATCTTTTGTTTTTTGCATTTTAATTATAATTTAAGCAAAAAGAATTTACTCCAACGAGGACAAATTGAAAAAGATTGAAGCAATATTTCAAAATTAAAGAAGGAAACGCAAAAATTAATAATGAATTAATTGCTAAAAATTGGGGATTGGAAGTCGAACTTTGAGAAAATGGAAAAAGCAATTTGCTTGCATGTGATTTTTGAAGGGGTTTTCATGTTCCTTTTTGGCCTACCAAAATGCCTGGTAAAATTTTAAATTTACACAGGACGGTGTTGGTCCATGGAATGGTTGGGCGCCCGGAAAATGCGTCAGTGGAAAAAGCTTCAGTAGAAAATGCGTCAGTTGAAATTTTGTTGTTATAAAACAAGTTCTTTGCGCGTTTTCGAGAGCACTGACCCACGAATCCGGTATCCATTTCGGCCAATTCCGAACCCCTGGCCTGAATTCGAACAAAAAGTCGAAAGTCCAAATTTTCTAATTTTAGCCTTTTTGTTTCAAAAACGGATTAATGATCTCTTATTGAAGGATTGATTGTTTTCTGTTTGCTTCCGTGTATTTAAAACGATTTTTAATAAAAACCCTAATTCCAAAAATTTTGACTTTTCGCCTTTTTGTTCAATTTGGGTCCGGGGTTCGTGATTCAGAACGTTGTTCGTATAGAAATTTACATATTATTACAATACTAATGAACCATCGAACTTTATTTTAAAAATTTGTATCACTAACGCATTTTCATCTGACTCATTTTCCGGTCACGAATGGTTGACCTATTTTGCCGCCAAAAAAGGACTTTTGGCAACTCGAAATTGGCTATTTGACATAATTTCAAAAATAGGGCAAAAAATACATATTTCTTAAGCGATTTCAAAAATTTCTCGGTCGGTTTTTTTCAGTCAAAACCAAAGCGAAAAAAATAAACTCCATGCAACGGTAATTAATGTCAATAAACCAAAGAAATTTAGGGCATTTTTGAAAGCAATGAGTTCTGAGTTGGATTAACCATTTAAAAGTATTCATTTGTATCATTTAAATGTGCCATTGGTTTGCTCACAAATAAAAGCCCAGGAAAAGTTGAGAATTTATTAGAAAAGCATTTCATCAAAGCAATTAGATTACAATAAAACCAGTAGTCGTACATTAACAAATTATATATTAAGAAACTTTTCCATTTTCTAAGAGTTGAATATCCAATTCCCAGCAATTATTTCGTCACTGATTTTTTGGATTTGCTTCTTTAATTTCAAAATATTGCTTCATCTTTTTTGTAATTTTTCTTCAATGAATTTTGAGCTAAAATTATTTAATAAAAAAACAATAAATTAATAAAAAAAACTCATACTTTATTATAATTTGGCGTTAATTCTTTTTTCCATTTTATAAATGTCATTTAGAAATGCCCAATTCCTTCACAAATTCTTTTCTGTTTGCCTTGGCCATATAAACATTTAAATTCATCAAATCGTTCAATGAATTCAATTTTTTTCCCCTCATAAAAACTTTTTTTCCATCTTTTTTATTTAAATTTAATTCCTTTTTCCATTTATATATTTTTGTGCGATTTACGCCTAATAATTTTCCAATTTTTCTCTCAATTTTGACTCTGTTTTTTCGTTGATATTTTACTTTTTCTTTCAATTTTCTTTAATTGCTTCAAATTTATGAATTGTTTCTCTTTTCTGTTGATTATTTTGTTCTTCTTTTGTATTTTGATCATTTTCGATAGTGTTCTGTTCATTTGGCATTTGATCAATTGATTCGAGATAATTTTCTTCTTTGTTTTCTTCCCATTTGTTGCCGAATATTTCATCAAAATTTGGTCGGATTTTGCCGGATTCGTTTTCAAAAGGAAAGAAAAATATAAAAAATAATAAATGCCATAAATTCATTTTTACTATTTCGAATATTTGTAAAATATTTTACGAATTTATTGGATTAAATGAATTTGTTCAATGTTTATTCACTCATTCACCTATATTAATTTCATGTTATTTATTTTCACATCAGTGGAATTTTGAGCTAAAATTATTTAATAAAAAAACAATAAATTTTCTCCATCCATTTGATCAACAAAATGATTTTCAATTTGCACTTCTCTTTCATTTTCGTCCCATCCGTCGCCAAATATTTCGTCAAAAATTTGGTCGGATTTTGCCGGATTCAATTTTATAAATAATAAAAAGTATTATAAATATGAAAAGCCACAAATTCATTTTATAATTTATGAATAAAACGATTTTTATAAAATGATTATATTATATTATATGAAATTTATTCACAAATAATTTTTTTTCTCAATATCATTGAATCAATTTTTTACTAGAATAAATAATAATGCAAGAATATCAAAATTCTCGGAGCATTTTTGGCTAAATAATGTGATACACATTGAATTTAAAATGAAAAAGAGACCCTTCCAAATGGGTGAAAATTTAATCATTTTTACCCAAAAAATTCTAAAAAATCTTTGTTTTTAATTGAACTGTTCTGCAGAACAAAAGTTCATCAAAAAGAAGGATTTTTCAGTAGGTTACCTGTCGAGCCTTATTTTCAAAACACGCGTTTTGGCAATGCGCCAAAAGGGAGGAACAAAAAGTGCCACAAATCCAACTGGAAATTGTCTAGCATGAGTGCCTCCGCGCAGTGAAGCATGACGACGAAGAATTTGGAATGTTCATCAACCGGCAGAAAAAGGCTTTTACGAGACTTCAATTTTAAGAAATTGAACGAAGAGCAATTTAATTGCTTGGTCCTTTGGATTTAATTAAAAGCGCCGAACGAAAGCATTCTACGGTCAAGAATTTTGGCAAAGTTGGCGGCAGATGGCGATCAAATCAAATGTGACAATGTCGTCGAAGATTTGAAAGTTTATTGTTATTTTTTATCGCTATTTTTTACAAAAAAATAATAATAATAGTTTTTTGTTATTTTTTTATCTTTATATTTACAAAAAAAAATAATAATAAAGGTTTTCATATGAATTTCCAAATTAAACACACATAGAAATTGAAGACATGCCAATTTGTAAGAGTTTGACTACGATTTCCAATAATTCCTAAGACAGAAAAAGAGCAATCACAGGAAAAAAAAGAGCAGCAGAAAAATTTAAAGAAAAATGATTCCAAAAATCACTTTATTGGAATTGATGCAAATTTCTTTCTCCATCTGATCAGTGTTGCTCTTTCAATTCCCAATTTCTTAGCAATTATTTCGTCACTAATTTTTGGATTTATTTCTTTGATTTTGGTATATTGCTTCACCTTTCTCAATTTATCCTCATTGGAATATTTTTTTTTGCTTAAATATAAATTGATAAAAATCTAAAAAATTCTCTTACTTTGTTATATTTTGCGTTAATTCTTTTTTCCATTTTATAAATGTCATTTTAGAAATGCCCAATTCATTCACAAATTCTTTCTGTTTGCCTTGGCCATATAAACATTTAAATTCATCAAATCGTTCAATGAATTCAATTTTTTTCCCCTCATAAAAACTTTTTTCCATCTTTTTATTTAAATTTAATTCCTTTTTCCATTTATATATTTTTGTGCGATTTACGCCTAATAATTTTCCAATTTTTCTCTCAATTTTTGACTCTGTTTTTTCGTTGATATTTTACTTTTTCTTTCAATTTTTCTTTAATTGCTTCAAATTTATGAATTGTTTCTCTTTTCTTGATTATTTTGTTCTTCTTTTGTATTTTGATCATTTTCGATAGTGTTCTGTTCATTTGGCATTTGATCAATTGATTCGAGATAATTTTCTTCTTTGTTTTCTTCCCATTTGTTGCCGAATATTTCATCAAAAATTTGGTCGGATTTTGCCTGGGACATTGGCGCGTTGGATTTCAAAAACAAAAAAAATATAAAAATTATGAAAGGCCACAAAATCATCGAAAATTAAAAAATCTAATAAGATTACGATTTTATTGCATTAATGAATTTGTTTAGGTTTTTTTCGCTTATTAATATAAATATTCATTTTATTAATCTTTACAAACAGTAAAACTGACGTGTAAATTTCGAGCAGTGAAATCAATTTTTTACTAAAATTTTTTAATTAAAAAAATAGCAAAATAAAATAGTCTTAATATTTGTAATCGATTAATTCTATTTGCATCAAAATGAACAGTTATTTTGCTGCTTAATTAAAAAAAATAATAACTAATTGTTTTTAGTAATATTTGGGCATTTTGATTATTGAAAATTTTCTTTAAAAAATGCCAATTCTTTCACACCATCAAATTGTTCAATGAATTAATGTTTTTTTACTGCCCAAAATTCTTTTTTTTTTACTTTATTAATTAAAATTTTCCATTTTCTTTTTTTTTGGGATTTGTTCAATTTTCCTCAACTTTTCTTAATTGCTATTCTGTACCAAATTATAAGAAATTATTCAAATTCTTTATTCCTTAAAAAAGCTCAAAAAATAACAAAAAAATAAAATATTGACAAATTTAATTAAATAGAAATATTTATTTATAAAAAATGTGATGAGAATATTTTTATGCAAATTTTGAGCTTAGAAATGCTTCCAAAGTGCCCAACAAATTGAACAACGCCGGAAGAAGGCACAGTGAATGGATTGTACAAAGTGTGATGCATGTGCAAAGGATTCGCACAAAAACCTGAAAATTAATTTTAAAAAATTATTTTATCAATTTTGAAAATTTAATTATTTTTACTTGTGCCGGATAGACAGGGACGACGAGTAGACAAAGAATGCAAATGTTTGTACCTGAAATTTCGACAAATATTCATAAAAAATAAACTAAAAATATACTTTTATTTCAAAATCCTTATTAAAATCTAAATTTTGGTTTGAATTTTTTCAAAAACTTTTTTTTTAATGAGTATGCTTTTCGTAATTATCTCAATGAATTAATTTTAAGTGTGCGTAAAAATAGGCATTTTGCCTAATAATGAAATTTTAATAATTTTTTCCTTTACAAAAATGTCATTTTTAGATGGTATAAAGTAACACCAGTACCGAGTCGGGGGTTGGTGTTCGAGGTCAGTAGTATTTGTCGTGTTTTAAAGCGGTTTGAGTCAAAATGGCCAAAAATTTCGGGTTCGGGGCGATTTTAATCCCTAATTAATTATTTCCAAACAAATTTTTTTTCTATTTTAAATTTTGCATATTTTGGCATTTTGTTGCTTACATGTTGATGCTTGTACAGCGGGAAAGCCGACAGAAGCGAATGACATTCGAATTCGTTCCTCAATTGTCCGCTGTCGTTGCCCATCTTCTGTCCATTTTGCGATGTGGAAATGGTAGGAGACGTGTGCCGGAATGTCCACACTGAAGCCCATGGAAATGATCACAGCTGCCATCACCACGGGGTCCTGGAAAAATGGAGAAATAATTTTAAACAAAAATTAAATTGTAAATACATATATTTTTAAATGCCAAAAGATTTATGGTTAAATCCAAATGAATTTTTATGAAAATGGCATTTTTCTCCTAGCATTAATACGTCAAGGGTTGGGAGGATTTGTCAAAGAAAAATTGATTTTAGGAGCTTTAGGAGTTCACAAAAAGTCGGGGATTTAAAGCCGATAGAGTTGTGGGTCAGAGTTACAGAGGTCCGGAGGTTGAAAATTAGACTTAGATAACAAATACATTTGTGATAGGGACTTGGCAATATGCCAAAAAATGTCGGGAATGAACCTTCCCCAAAATCCAAGCTCGAGCTTAGCAAAATTACTAAAAAATTAAAAAAAAAACTCACAATTGTCATCCCAATCAATGCCATTATGCCAAGTGTCTCTGAAAAATTATGATTTATATAATTAATTAATTAATTAAAAATATTAATTACCGGTGAGAATGCAGGCAATGACAATGCTCGTCACAGCAACAACAAATGGGTTGAAGTTCATGAACGCCGCACAAATAATGGACATGCATACCAATGTGCCAAGTGCCGATTGCCAAATGTCAGTTGGCTAAACAAAAATAATGAATTTTAATTAAATTTTTATTTTAATTTAAATTTTTGGAAAAAATGGAAATTGATCGGTCATATATATATATACATACTATATATGACCATAGGTTCATTTTAGATGTTGAAATTTAATTGCAAAAATTTTATAAATTTTTTACAATTAATTTATCGGGGAACTGAAATTTTATGCGCACTTATAAATATATTTAAATTAAAAATATATAATTTAAAAATAAAATTAATTATTATTATGATAAAATTATGGACCATATTTTCGAGCAGATCCAAGAAGAGACCGTCATCATGGAGCACGGACACATTGAAATCCTTCACATAATTGTCGGCCACCTTGCGCCACCGTTGCATCATCACCGCCCGTTCATGCCACTCCCTCAACTCCACGCCATGGTAAGTGACGATGATCATGAACGAGTCCACCACCGTTTTAGAGCCGTTTTTGTGCGATTTGACCATCCCACGGTAAAGGTTATACTCGGGCCAATTCAAAACTGAAATTTGAATGAATTAATATTTAATAAATTAAAATTTTTGCCTTTTTAATCGTTTTTTTAATTTTAAAATTTCATTTTTTATATTTGAGTCATAACTCATGGAGACTTTTTGAACTAATTATCAGTTATTTATTTATTGTACAATTTTAATTATTTTTAAGAGTTTGGCGATGTCATAGGTTTCCTATGAATTTTAATTCTGAAAATTTAACGAAATTTATTGGTAAATTAGCGTTTTTTTTAAATTTTGTTCTTTTTTTTGTAAAAAAATGAAAAGATGGAGAATTTTAATGAAAAACCTTTTATAAAAGGTGCAAAATATTGAAAAATTCTCAGGGTAAAATTTTAATTTATTTGTTTTAAAATTATGGATAAAAAAAAATTCTTCCACTCACAGTCTTCAAATTCGTCCATTTCATAGCGCTGGTCCTCCTCCTCGCTGACCAACGCAAGTGCCGTTGTTGTTGAATTTGTTTTGTTGGCATTGGCACTCTCCTCAGCTGGTTCCTGTTGCTGCTGATCCGCGCTCATTTCATCGTCCGGTGAAAATGACTCAAATGCTTCGAAAGCACGCGGGAAGTAAATGCTGCTTTCTCTCGGGTAAGCATATGGTCTGTAAAAATAATTTATTGCTTTTAAATTAAAAAGAAAAATTTATTTTTTAAATAAAAATTTTTTAATTCAAAATTTAAATGAATTTTCAGAAATTTAAAAAATTTCCTTTTTAATTAGTAGATTTTGAAGTAAAACAATTATTTTAAAAGGTATAATATAGAGAAAAGACAATATAATTGTTTATTTTTATTATGAATTTATTATTTTAAAATTTATCAATTAATGAATTTAATTTATAATTTAATATTATTGTATAATTTTTTTACAGATGCTCCATTTCGTCGATGAACTGGTGAAGCTTGTGTCTTCTGGTCGCATTTGACAAATCGCCTGGGTTGTTCACAAAAATTTGTGCCATTGTGTAGAAGGGCATCAACTTAAATAAAAAGAAATTAAATAACTAATTACTTAATTTTTTATAAATTTCTAATTAAAATATTAATTAAAATAAAAATCATTGGTATTTTCACTTTGTCTTCACGATAGTTGTCCACTTCCAGCAGAGGCGAGTCTGGCGGGAACAATTTGACCATTGTCAGATTGATTTCGAATCCGAGCACCGCCTAAATTCAAAAAAATCTTAATTGTGCCAAATTAAAATTAATTAAAATGTACCCTAAAGCAAATGACGAAAAACACTGCCGAAACGATGACAATGCCAATGGAGGCAAAAATGTTCGAAACAAATTTGATGTATGCGTTGGCGATCCGTTCAAAATTGGCAGTGAATTTCGCGCGTGAACTCGTGTCATTGTGCTCATCCGAATTTGAATCGGTCGATGAAATTGTGCCGGTTGCGCTGGTCGAATTGCTGTTGTGGTTCTGCTCGATGCTTTTCAATTCTGCTTTGAATTCCAATCGTGCGCAAATGATGAGCACTGAAAACAATTAGAAATTTAAATTGTTTATTTAAATGCTTTTAAAATTTAATTAATTAATTACCGGCAATAAAATTATTTAATTAATTAATTAATTACCGGCAGTGAACAGCGTAATTTGGTAGAAGAAATCAAACGAAATCTTAAATGGGGGTGAAAAAATTAAATATGAAAGGAATTTTGAATCAATTAAAAATAATGAATGACGATTATTTTTTTCAATTTTTAAATTACATATTTAATATTTTCGCTATTTTTAAATAAAATGCATATTAATTTTTCAATATTTAAACGCACCGATGCGATGTTTCCAATGCAGAGTAAAGTGATTTCGGGCGATCCTGTCCACATGCCGACCAAGTCGGACGTGATGTTGGTAAGTGCTGAGATCAGAATTGCAGGACCAGTGTCTTCCAAAACCTTGAAAATTTGAATTTTACAAAAATTTACAAAAAAAAATTTATTTTTTAAATTTCCAACCTCGGAAAGCAGTTCAGTAAGGAGTTCATCCAACGATTTTGAATTTGTTGGAATTTTCAATTCACCATTTTTTCTCTTGCGTTTGATGGTCAATTGCCAGGAATGAATTGTCAAAAAGGCGTCATCAATTCCTATTTTAATAATTTTAAATTAATAATTTTAAAATTTAATTGAATTTTTTGTACCGATTGCGATGATCAAAAAGGGTGTGATTCCAAGAATGGACCCGTTCCGGAGACCGAAAAAGAACAATGTGCCCAGCGCAGTTGCGCATGCCATAAAAGGGCAGAAGCATGCAAAAACGGCAACAGGCAGCTAAAAATTAAATAAAAATTAATTTTAAATTTAAATTTTTAATTTTTTTACTCGATAAATCGAAAATTGACGCATGAAAAAGCTGGACATTGATGTGGTCAGCATCGAACACAACACCATCACACCGACTCCCATTCCAATGTAAGAGCGCAAAATGTCACCAGTCCGGTTGATTTCGTCTTGGACTTTGCTAAAAATTGAATTTTTTTTTATTGTTGGTATTTAAATTAATTTTTTAATTAAATTTAAAAATATTGTAATTAATTACAATAATTACCTGCTGGTCATCACGAGAACACGAATGTGTTTGCTTTTGTACTGCCTATTAAAATTGAAAAAAATAAATCAAATAGCAATAAAATATTTATTCATTTTTTTTTTTACTTTTCGAAGTAGTCGGTGATCGTATCTTCGTATGCACTGTAAAATTGACAAATTAAATAAAAAGTATTTATTAAATTAATTTCTTAATTAACCTTATGTCGTCATCGGTCCACCTAAAAATTGGAAAATTAATTAGGTAATGGAAATTTGCAAATAATTAATGGAGTTAATTATTTTTCATCATTAATTAGTTAATTAATTACCCTCTCGTCTTTTCCGCTCGGTACCGTATGACGATGGACTCAATTTTGTCCATGTTCCCAAACTTGGGCTTGCTCGTCTTCGACACATGAACCCCGTAGAAATTTGGCTAAAATTTTGCAAAAAATTTTACAAAAATTTCAATTTTTAACCGACCTGTAAATTGACTTTTCTGCCCATGATCAATGAAAATGGGTAGTCAAGTTTGATGCGGTCATTCAGCGGTTCGTGTTTCATTACCCGATCGTACTGGTCTTGAAAGCCAGTCTAAAATTTTTTTTTTTTGAAAATTTAATTTTATGAAAAAAATTTTTTGGCTTACATAAAACAATTGGACAGGTTCGCTGACGTTGCAATAAAAGTTGCAAATCATTGAAAATGATTCATCACGGTCATGTTTTTGATTGTAGAAGGTCAAATTGTGCCGGACGAGGTTGTCAACCTGAAACAAAAAAAAAATTTTTGAAAAATTCAGCAAAAAAAAAAACGAAAATTTTTTACATCGACAGTTTCGCGCAATGATTCCAAATTCATCAAATTGTTGCCCTTTTTCGGCAAAATCAGCAACAAAATTTTGACTCCGAGCCCAGTCTGTCCGAAGAATTCATCTTGGACAGCAAATTCGTTCAATGAACGCGAGCCATATGGTGTGTAGCCGGTGATTTGATTTTTGACTCTGTTTAATGAGGGGGGAGAAAAATAAAACTTTTTTTATTTTAAATAAAAATGTTCTTTAAATCTTAAAATAGGTTGTTTATAGATAAAATTGTTATGATCATAATTATGATTACATTGATATAAAATATTATACATATAAATAATTATTTATTTGAAGAAAATGAAATAAAAAATTATTTAATTATTTATTTGCTTATTTTAATTAAATTATAATTAATGAGAATGAATGAAGATATTCGAAATTTGATTAATTATATATATTAAAATTAAAAATTTTTATTATTAAATAATCTATTAAATTTATTAAAACAATTTTTTTAAAAGTCTACTTCGTGTTCAACATTTTGAAGCCACAAATTGCGGAGGCAATAAAGCAGAGGACCACAATTTTCCATGTGTGTGCCACAACAAAATGTGCCCATCGGCTGTAGGCACGTCGAATGTAGCGTTGTAAAAGGTCGGAAAGGTCTTCCTTTCTGCTTTTTTGCGGAAGTGAAACTGAAATTTGAAATTTTAAAAATTTTATAATTGAAAATCGAATTTAAAAATGAAATTTTATTTAAATTATTAAAAATAAAACAATTTTTATTTTATGGAACTCCAAATTAAATTCTGAAACACATTTATAATTTAATTACTAAATAATTGTTAAATAAATTTCTTATAAACTTATTTCACCACTTTATTTATTGTTTTTTTCAAATTTTAAAAAATCCAAAAATTTTTTGAATTGGATTATGGTAGAAATAACAAATAAATAAAATAAAATAAATCTCTGTCCTTGAAATATTGCACATTTGTCATCACCTCACTCTTCAGTGTCGTTGTGCATATTTTTGCATTACACAAAATGCAATTTTTGCACCAAAATTTAAAATTTCCTTTTTATGAATCATCTCCAAAATTGCACGAGTTTGTCCTTGACAAATGAGAGGTAATTTTGGTTCCCCGTTAATTTATCATTAATTTTTTTTTTTTGAAAATTAATGTTAATTGCTTTTCGTCACACCCATTAATTTACCTTCATTGCCCTTCAGATCCGCCGTTGAAATTGGGAAAATCGGCACCGTTTTGGTGTGTCGAAAAAGGCCCATTTGCGGAGAGTGGTGCAAAAATTGTTTGGAAAATTTGGAAAATGTTTTTGGAGATGGAGAGAATGGCAGTTTTGGGACCGTTCAAATGATTATTTATAGGGCTAAAAAAAGAATTTTTTTTTAAATTTTACACTTTGAATGAATGGGGTAGGGGGAGGGGAGAGGATCAATTAGATGGGTGACTAATTTGCTCAATTTGAGTTGGAATAACGGAACGCCATTGGATTGGAAGAACAATTTGGCGTTTGACGAAAAAATGGTCTTACAAAATGTGATGAAGGTCATTAAAAAGTCAGCAGATTGTTGGCTTTGACTAATGTGAATTGAAATTATCATCCCAAAGAAGAAAAAAATTTAATTAATGAACTTAAAATTGTCTTTTTTAATTATCAAAATGAATGAAAAAGTTGGTAAACAATAGTTTAAAAGAAAAATTGAAATTAATTCCTCCAAAGTTGGTAGTTAAAATAATAAACTGATCAAAATTTTGGGTTTAACCAGCCCCAAGCCTTTTGAATTACTAATAAATTTTGGGAATTTTTGTGGTTTCCGACAACTCCGAATTTTGTAACCCCTGACGAACCCAGGCCATGACAATTTTCATAACCACAAAAGATTTTGTCCATTTTAAAGGGTATTTTCTAAAACCGTTTTCTCCATCAAGGACCACTCAAATTTTGCCCATTTTTTCGGTGGCACCATAGTAGTAAGAGTCAAATCCCCTGCTGACCTTTGAATAAGCCAAAATTTTAATGCCACTTTCAAGGGCTTATTCCCTAAACTATTTTCATATCCATGGACCTGAACAATTTTGACGAAATTTAAGGAGATATCATCGGGCCCATGTTGGTGGACCTGTTCCCAACCCGGTCGAAGTAGTGCAGCCCCTAATTTTAGCATTTTTTTTGTGTTAATGCTCCGTTGCAAATACATAGATAGATTCAGCACAAAGAACATTGAATTAATTGATGCGCCTGTCAATTAATCAAATTAATTTGTTGAATCAATTAAAATTCGCAAAAATTTAATTCAAAATTTTGCGCAAAGAAAATTTAAAAAAAAATTGGTGCATTTGTCCCAAATGAAAAACAAAATTGATTCGTCAAGCCATTATATATAATTTTGTGATTGTTTTGCAACACAAAATTTTAACCATTTTGGTCATATGGTGTGGCAAAATTGGGCAATATCAACACAATCACTAAAATTTGAACGGAATTCAGCAAAATGAACGACAGCAAAGTCTGATCGGCGTGGGCGGGGTGAGGGAGGAGAACGGCAACAGGGAGGACGAGATCATCAAATTGTGCAATTATTCAAATTTTTTGACGAGGGGGGGATAATGGTAAATTTGTCCCAAATGGAAAACAAAACAAAATTGACTCGTCAAGCAGTATATATAAATTTTGTGATTGTTTTGCAGCACAAAATTTAACCGTTTTCGGTCATGTGGCGTGGCAAAATTGGGCAATATCACCCACAATCACCAAACACAATTTGAACGGAATTCAGCAAAATGAATGACACCAAAATCTGATCGGGGCTGAGGAGGGGGGGGCGGGGGGAGGGAGGACGAGATCATCAAATTGTGCAATTGCTCAGAATTTTTGATGGGGGATTTTTCGTTACACTGGCAAATTAGTAACAAAAATTAATTGCAATAATAAGTAATAATAGAAATGAATTGGCGAACAGATTTATCGCCACCTTAAAAACAAATTTTTTTTTTGGAAAAAAAGGTAATTTATGAAAAGAAATTTAATACGCAAATTTATAAATAGAAAATTGGACAATTCACTAAAACTTTAAATTGAAAAACCAAAAATAGCAAATGAAAATTTTAATCTTTAGCCCTTCATATCTTGACGACGTGCTGCTTTCCCAGAGTTCCCATGTTTTTTTTCATACAAAATTAAGGACAAAAAGTTTTGTTCTATCTAAAATATTGGCACACGAAAAATTAATTTAAAAAATAAGTCTTATCTTGAAAATTAAAAAATTAAAAAGTTTTAAATTTTTATTTCCAAAAATTTGACATCCTTCCTTATAAGAATAACCTGGCAAACAAGAATACTTTTAAAACATTAACAACTTTCCTAATAATTTTAAAAAAGAACATCAATTTTAATAAGAAAAAAAACAAAAATTCAAATCACCGAAAGAAAACAATTTTATTTAGTTTATTAAAAAAAGAAAAAACAGAATTTTTAGTTTTAAATCCATACATTTGTATAATTATTCGAAAATTGTTTTTTTGGATTTAAATTGGATTTCAGCATTTCGAAGTGGAAATCAAATTCACCGTTAGATTTGTGACTGATGGATGGATGGATGACTTGGGGTTGATTAAACCAAATAGGGAACTAACGAATTGCCACAGCAAAGCAAATACACATAGTCCCCCGACCGTTCCAAATGACTCTTTTATATACAGAATTCGCCCCCGGGGGAGAGGTGAGAGGAGATGGAATGGGAGGGGAGAGCATGAACACTTTTTCGAACGCGCCGCGGGGCAAAACTGCCACTTTTTTTTGGGCGATAATAAATCTCTCCTCCCCCCCACCCCTCCCCCTCCCCCAAGGCCGTCCATTTTGTCCCCACCCATTCATTCCTCATTTACATTAAATTTCAAAATTTATTCGTCCAATTGGAACGCGCGTCGTTTGCGCAAGCGCCTCCTCAAAGCGCTGTTTAATAATATTTGGGCATAAAAATCAGAGTTAAACACGTCAAAAAAAATTTTCTGCCTCTTCTCTTCGGTGTGATGTAAATTTTTGAACAAAAATGTGGGGCGGGCCCAAAAAAGCGAGGCCCGCCCATCCGAGGCCTCCTGCAGGTGGATGAATTTTGTTTATTTAATGGGGGTGGACCTCTCTGATTGGAATTTGTGAGAGGGGGAGGAACTCAGTTGGCCAAGGCACAAATTGGCACGGGCAAGTAGCCGGTCGTCAGTGGGCATGCATGTGAATTTGGCACAACAATAACACATCATTAACATAATGATTTAAATAATATATAAAGTGTTAAGTTGGAAACTGGGCGCACAACTGAGACCAGGGACGAACTGAGTCCTGGCACGCCCGCTCGCTTTAAATCCGGCGCAATTGAGCAACCGTACATCACATGGTACTGAAAGTGCCGCGCGCTGCCGAAATTGACATTTTTGGACAGAGAAGCAGTGAGAGAGCATGTGAATTTGTGGTGGGTGCTGCAACCTATGGACTGATCAGTCAGATACACATACCAAAAAGGCGGCGGCACATCACATTACAACACAACACTAAACTGTTCGATGATGATGTGTAAGGAGGACCAAAATTCCATTGCATTTTGGAGAAAAATTTAAGAAAAAAAAAAAAATTTTTTTTTGGTGGTCGTCGGTCGACCTTCCACCATTCGCGCATCTCGAGAATCTCGAAGGAGTGGATTTTTGCTCCATTACAACGGTTCACCGAACACCACCAAAATCACCACCACCACCTCCCTAAAAAATTTTCCAAAAATGTCAAAGAATTTTATCTGCACCTTTTTTTTTGCTGCCATCGTTGTGATGGTTAGTTTTTTTGCATGTGCCCACCACGTAAATTAATGAAATTCCTTCTAATTACCTAATTAGCCAGAGAGCAAGCAACAAGCAGTTAATTTTAAAAAGGTTGACAGATTCATTTAATGGTTGTGGTGGTGGTGACCGGCCTTCATCACACATTTTGCATGTACATTTGATAATTGAATTACAAAAATAAATATTTTTTGGAGTCTAGCAAAACAAAAAATTTCTGCAAAAAAAGGGAGCCCAAATTGAAAATTCCAATCTTTTTTTTAGTCGATTAAATTTTGAAATCAAAGTTTAAAACTATTTTTTGCTACTAATACACCGCTCAATTCAGAAAATTTAACCAATTAAATGTGACGTGCTGCTGAAATTAGAATGTTTGGTTATTTGTTGTTTTTTCTCAAAAAGATGGTCGGTCGTTAGAGTTTAAAAAATATCTCCAAAAATAATTTAGTTTATTAAATTCGCTAAAAAGTTTTGTTTTTAAAAATTGGGGAAACCCATATGATTTTTTTGTTGTTTATTTAATTATCAATTAATTGCCACAATGAAAGTGGTTAACATTAACCGAACAAATAATAAAAAAAAAAAAATTATTGCTCAAAAAATTGCCTGTCCAATTAATTAAAATTAAATTAAATTTATTTTTTATTTTTTGCTGTTTTTAATTAGTCGTATTATATGTTCAAAGCTGGTTTTGAAATTTTTGAAACAAAATTTCAAAGTTCTTGACCACATTTTTCGAACATTATGAGAAGAAATTCATTATGAATTTATTTTTTAATTAATGAAAGGATTTTGTTTTGCAATTAACTATAGAAAAATGAAACAGTTTTTGGAATACCCAAGATTAGTGCCAGTGTTGCCATTTTTGTCACCTTTTAATTAATTCCTTTTTGAAAAATTTCGACAAAATGCACAAAATTTTCGCCAAAAAAATTTTAAAAAATATAGTCCTTTTTCGGGTAAAATTTTTTAATAAATCAGGCAAAATTGTCAATTTTTCTCCGCCGGCCCTGCCTGCTTTTCAAAAAATTGTTTTAAATTAGCGGCAACAAAATGCGCTGAGAAAAGCAAAAAAACAATTTTGCTTTAATATAAATTTTTGGAATCGGATAAAGAAAAATAAAAAAATAAAAACCGAATTAAGTGATTTAGGGCTCGGATTTAGGATTTTTTAAATGGGTTTTTTATAGGAAATTTTTCGAAAATTTGGATTTGGGGATATTTGTTTCTTTTAAAAATTTTGGGTCCTTTTTTGTTGTCTTGAAAAAATTTGATCAACTTTTTGTCTATGAATATGATTTGATTTTGTGATCGTTTGAAACAATGAATATTTTTAGGTAAAATATTCTAAGCTAGAGTTAATTGCCACCCTAAACTCCGGCGCCAGGGTCACCTGACTGCTGATGTCCTTTTCGAATCACAGACACACAAACAAATTTCGTAATTTTTCTCTTAATTAACAACAAATCAATCAATTAAAATGGGTTCAGCAATTTGCGACATTAAAGTCCGCGCACACATAGAGAATTTAAGTTTTTTTTTAAAATTTTTTGGTTAATTGAAACGGGTAGTAAAATTAAACGCCGCGAAATTGTGCGCCGCGCCGCAACACTACCACACCATCACAACAATAACAGCAGCGGCAATAACAAACAACAATAAACCACCAATTTTCAGTAACCCTCGGGCGCGCACCGAAAATAAAAAATTGTACAATTTATGGAACCCCTCGGAAAATTCGATCGGAAATGGGTTGATTTGATCGATCAAATCTGATCTGATCGATTCTGAGGGAGCGCTTTCATCTTTGTTGTGCTGTAACAATTCCAGTTCATTCCTTCAACGAAACACCGATTCACCTTCTCCTCCGTCTTCCATCATGATGGGTTTGATCATTATCATCATCATCATCATCACCAACACAATCACCGTTATTTTGATCAGAGAGCCCTCCAGTGATGTGATGACTGACTGACTCTGATCAACCATAATAAATCAGAAACATATTGTGCTGGTAGTTGTGGTTGATTGGTTGCCGCCTGTTTGATTTGATTTTTTTTACTGCGCAGGTGATGTGCCCAAATCAAATGGTCGATTTTCTTTTTCTGTTGTGGCGCTGTGTGATAAAAGGCGGCAGATTGGATAAATAAGATGATAAAAAAATGATCAATATCGTTGGATGAACAGAAAGAACAAAACAACAACAACAAAATTACTGATCAGCAGTTCACTGTTGTGTTGGGTTGGGTTTTGAAGAAAAATAAAAATTTGTTGCCACCGATCACATGGAAACAAGAAAAAAAATGTTGATGATTTATTTAATGGAATTATGTTTATTTTCTGTTTTTTTATTGTAATAATGAAATAGGTAAAAATATCAGGGGCAGATAATTGGGGATTAGAAAACAAAAAATAAAGAATTATTTATCTAAATAAATGACATTTTTTGATGATTATTATTTTTGAATAATTTTTGAAAATTTTATTATAAAAGAAATTAAATAATAAAATATTAATTTAAATAATGGTTAGGGTTATAAATTATATGGACTAAAAAACGCCAAATATGGTCATAAATATGGACTAAAAAAGCCCGAAATATGGATTAAAAAGCTCAAAAATGGCTAAATATGGATCAAAATATGGACTAAAAACTGCCAAAATAAATCTTTAAAACCCTAAAAAATTCCGAAAAATGTATTTATATTCAGTATTTGCCAAAACAGACTTAAAAATACGCTAAAAACTGCCAAAAAATGGTTTTAAATTTAAAAATAAAAAAAAAAAAAAAAAAAAAAAAAAAAAAAAAAAAAAAAAAAAAAAAAAAATAAAAAAAAAAAAAAAAAAAATACCAATTTTCTTAAATTCTTTCTTCACAATTGCAAATCAAATACATCTGAAAATTTTTGTAATAATCTCATTCTGTTTTCAGCGAAAATTTTTGAAAGTGGACAAAATATCTAAAAAAAATTTCCGAAATTTCTAAAATTCTTTTTTTAGGTGTGTATTTTTTAAAAATTTCCAAAGTCGATCTTTAGGGGTGCATTTTTCGCTTTTTTGCATTTTTCTTGTGATAAGTTGCCAAAAATGGCCAAAATATGGACTAAAATGCAATGCAAAAATGTCGAAATATGGATTTATTCCCGAAAACCTCCAAAATATGGATTTATATGGACTAAAAACTTTCTTAAATAATTTGTCATTAAAACAATAAAAAATATTTGCAACATTAATTTATAAAATTAAAATGTTTAACAATTTGAAAACAGAATTCAATGAAATAAGTGAATTAATCACCCCGAAAAATGGGTGTGAATTGCGTTCGCCCGTTCACACCTTTCGCTATTTTTGTCACAATTCTGCGTTTTCTGCGATAATTAACTTTTTTCTATACATAGAATGCGCGATGTGCACCCATCTTTTATGAACATGGACCAATTCTTTGTAATTTAAAAACCAAATTTATGGAGAAAGTTGGGGATGTTTATTTGGTGAATCCAAATTAATTATAAAAGAAAAATAAATTAATTAAAAATTATACTTATGAAATATTATCAAAAATATTTGTAATTAATGGATTCGGTTATCAATTATCATTTATCAATTAGAAAAAAAAAATTAAAATTACTATTTTTTTTTGTAAATGACTATGGACTATTTCAATTAATTAATAGTGTAGCCTTTTTTTAATTTATTTAAGAATTGTATTCGAATTTAGAGAGAGTTGAGGAAGTAAAATTTTGGTGTATCAAAAAAGAAAGAAAGAAAAATTAATTTAATAAATTCTAATCAAAATATTGGCAAATGCATTTTTAATTAATAGGGCGATGGGAAACATTAAATTTATTTATTATTCTTAAATAGAGTTCGTTGACGAAGACTTTGTTCCATTGCACCAACAAATTCATCATCATTTCTGAATGGGTTTTCGTTCAGATAAAATTTCGAGAATTAACCAACAAATGAATTGAGTTGCACATGATTACTTTATACTATAATTATTTGAGTAAACTTGAAATGAAAAATTAAAAAAAACAATTAATTAATGACAAATAAAAAATTTATTTGACCGAAGTATCAGGAATATCTGTCTAGTTCTGATCACTATTCGGAAAATTATGTGGGACAAAAATTTTAATTTTCTCAAAAACTAAGAATTTCGAAATTTTTTAAAATATAAGCGTTGAAATATTTTCAGTTTAAGTTAGTCCTGTACCGGGGAATATGCCTGTAAAATCTGGTTCAATTTTATTAACTATAGAAAAAGCTAATTTTATAAAATTTTTTAAAATATAAGCCTAAAATATTTAAAAAATTTTTTGTTACGTAATTTGATCATTTTTTTCCAATACCCCCAGGCAAATTTTATTTAAAGAACTTTAAAATAAGATTCATTTAAATTTTAAAAAAATTAAAAATTTCTGAAAAAATTCAATCATCAAGCCGTTTCTTCAGTGATCACTAATCAGTTTTAGGGCAATGTTCCTTGATGTATTTGTTGATTGCCTGCATCTCCAATTGCTCGTCACAGAACGGGTGCACCTTGGCCACATTCCATTGATTGATCAGTGCTTCCAATTGTGTCACACTTTGATCAATAAAGTTCTTGATCACGTCCCACACTTGTGGGCCATTTGTCATGCTTTTTATGACTGCTTTGTTGCTTGGATCAACATGGAGATAAATGGCCGCAAATTTGTAAATTTTCAAATAAATTTTGGCATTTTGTATTGCCATTGGCCATTTTTGTCCTTGCCGCTCGTCGTGGTCTGCTTGAATTACAGCAACGAATATGTTAAGAAAATTGTTTGTTGCGCCAATTCTAAATTTATTTTTTGTCGAAAAATTTAAAAAATTTATTTACTTCATTTCTAGAGTTAGACCTGGAACCAGTCCTGGATTTTTCAGGATCCAGGTCCCAGGTCCATGCTTTTTTCCGCAATCAGGGCTTCCTAGGTTTTTGTCCACAGAAAATCCAGGCCCAGGCTTTTTCAAAATGTCGAACTCAATTAATTTGTAATAGTTTATTTATGCAAATTGAATTTTTTAGAGCATTAATTAATTAAATTCCGTCACTTTCTGTGCACTTTTTAAATCATAAATTTGTTTTACTTAAGGCTAGCCAATCATATTCTCTATTAATCCATAATATTTCAATGAACTCATTGTGATGAAAAGAGAATAATTAATTGGTTAACTATAACACCAAAAATTAAAATCTTTAAGCATTTTTTGTTTTTATTTTTTTCATTTTATTTAGCCTTGGGGAATTTTTTTATGAACTGACGATTTTTTGAAAAGGTCGCTTGCTTTTTTGACAATTTGTTCCAAATTCAGCCTAACACTGTTTAAAATTAGGCAACCAATGTTTTGTGATTGAATTTGCTTTATAGTTGAAAGTAATTTTGCGTAATTAATAGTCAAATTTTGTTGCCCAATTAACGGGACAATTGTTGCTTCAATAAGCAATTGAACAATGTCAATAGATTCCTTGATATTATCAATGGCCAAATAAAAATTGATTATTTTGATCTAAATTAAACAAATCGGATTTGATTATGTGTGTCATTATTCGTAAAAAAATTTTATATAAAATTTTAAAAATTTCATGCGACTAACGGCACCGCCGGGCCCCCCCCCCCCCATATAACAATATTTTTTGAAAATGTGACCACCAAAATTAGAATTTTTTGGCAATAAATGACTATTAATTGCTGCTTTTTCTTCCCGGTGTTCTTGTGAAAAAAAGATTCGCACGAAAAACAAAAACAAAAAAAATTTTTTTTCTGGCTACGGGCCTGTGTGAAGGTTAGTCGGGGTTTCGTATAAAAAAAATCTAGTTTTTTTCTTTCAAGCTTTCAAAAAAAACTTTTTGCTAAAAAACTTTAAAAAAATGCAAAAAATTTTGAAAAATAAAGACTCCATTTACGAACTGCCATTGAAAACTGAACAAGTGAGCACCAATCAATCAGACTGCCACCGGTACCAATTTCCTTTTAATTTTTTATTTCTTCCCAATTAATTGGAATTAAAACATTTTATAAAAAAGTCCAAATTATTGTTTTTTAGTGTACCTTTGTGTTATCTGTTTGTTGAGCACTGCTGAAATGGGAGTATAATGTTCTTTTAAATTGATCGCCAGTGATGCTTAGCCAACACAACAATGTTTGATTTTCACATTTTTTATTTCTGTCGTTCTTAAAAAAAGAGGAAATTAATTTTAGGACAAAATTAAAAAAATTATTATTTAAAAATCAGTGAGGATTAAAAATGGACTTTTCTCGGAATCCCAACTTTATTTTTTTTTAAAACATCCCAAATCCAAATGAAATACGCTTTATTTATATGATATAAATTATAAGGTTGCTCCACGCCGACCTTCGGCGGGGTGAGAAAAGTCGGGGTTCGGGGAGAAATTACCCAGAAAACTCGGAATGTGACCTAAGACATTCGAAATTCCGCGAATCGGGTCGGGAACAACCCTAATACATTATACCTATGTATTTTCGTTCAAGTTTCATTGAAAAAAATTGAAATTTCAGCGTACTTGGAAAAAGGGTGCCATAATTTTCGTTCTTAAAAAAAAATGTTTTCCGTGTTCTTAAGAAAAAGAAAGGACCAAAAAATTAACAAGTGAAAGGAATTTTTAAATTAATTCATCCGTTCATTAATTAAAATGCCAATTTCCTAATTACATTTTCATTTATTCCGTTGAACGGCGCTTCCAACATTCCAACCAATTTTCGATACAATCGAAAATAGAAAAATAAAACAATTGCCCGTTTTTCATCAGAATTCTCAATTTGTTTGTATTTCAATTTTTTGTTGTGCTCGGATTCATCATCACTAAACAATGATTTTTTTAATTTTTTGATCGAGAAAATAAAAAAGAAAATTATTTAACTTTAATTTTAAGATTTTAATTTAATTAAAAAATTTTTCTGCTAATTTTCAAAATTCTAATTTCAATTTCTTTTTTCATTGTTTTTCTTTTAAAAAAAATAATTTTGTGTATATAAAAACTTTAAAGATTACTGGACCTTAAATCCGAATTTTTAAATGGCACTTTTAGAAAATTTAAAAAATGCAATTAAATGTTTTTCGAAAGCAAAGTATATATTTTTTAATTTACTGGTCGGAAATTAACATGGTTTACTTAATTTAATTTTTAATTCTTCAAAATTAATTAAATATTGAATTTGAAAAAAAACATTTATTTTTGCTTATTATTTTAATCAAACCAACACAAATGGATTTTCTTCAAATAAAGCCTGGATTTGATGCAAAATTTCACTGATCCGTGGTTTTAATCCTTCATTTTTGTTGGCATCTTCGCCTTTCAACAACCAATTTTTTATACATTTTATGACGTTTTCTGGCTTTAAATTCTGCAAAATATGTTCGTTTAACGTGCCATCAGGCAGTGAATGGCCATGCCGGATTTTTTCTAATGATTCTGTGATGCTTGACGGCAAAATTTCCAGACAAAACAGGCTTATATCGACTATTTGATGAACTTGTTTCACTGGAATTGTGTGTTTTATTTATTTTTAAATCAATTTCTAATTCAAAAATAATTATGAAAAAAAATTACAATTTTAGGTATGAAATTCTTAAAAATTTAGCTAAAGACTTAACATAAATGGGTTTTCAATTTATAAAGCGAAAGAAATTTTGTTATGTTAGTTGAATGGTTGACGTAAAATAATGCCTACAAATAAAACTAAATTAAATTTTTATAAAACATCATTTACTAGGCTAAGTAAGCATTGAAAATTCAAAAAATCAGCATGGCTGAATTGGGGATGCAAACCAAAAAATTTTCTCATAACAATTAATTGGTTTTCAAAAATTTTCCCCTAGCAAATTTAATTTTTTTAAAAAGCACCTCCGTTTTCAATCACATTGGAAGCCGCATTTTTTAAATTGTTTTGTAATGTTTTAGCATTTGCTGAACCATTTTCATTATTAAAAGTATACAAAAAATCAGCTGGATTAAAATTGGAACTGCCCACTGAAGAAGCTCCTTAAATGCATCAAAATATTAATTAATTAATGAAAATGGAAAATTTAAAAAATTATTTTTTTCAAGGCTGAAAATTCGAAAAAATATTGGGTGACTTATTCCATTTCTTAGAATTACCCTTGGAAAATTATGCGCTTCTGACAATTTTTGGAAATATTAATTGGGATTAAATTTAAAAATAAGTTAAAAAAAAAGAAAGAAAAAATTCAAAAAAATTGGAAATGAAATAAAATATGTATTATTCCAGGAATTTAATCCTGTAAACTTGAAGTATTTTTGTGAATTTTAGATCATTTTTTTCAAAAAAGTTGGGCGCATATTTCGAAAAATAGGTAAAAAATCAGGTAATTCAAACTAAAACCTGATGATAATGTTTTTGTCCTCTTCAAATTTGGTGAATTCGGAATTGTTTCCCAATGGTCTTTATCGACATTTATAAATTGTTGCCCTATTTGTGAATTTATGGGCCAAACAAGTGATTCCAATGTTCCCCCATATCGTAATGCCGCTTCGTCAAGCATGAATGGCATTTCGCTTGACACTGATTCCGTTGGAATTGGCATTTCGACTGGCATCGACTGCGTTGGCATTTGCATTTCGTTTGACACCGATTTAGTTGGCATTTGCGTTTCGTTTGACACTGATTTCATTGGCATTGTCATTTCGATTGACACAGACTGCGTTGGCATTTGCGTTTCAACGGGCACCGAATGCGTTGCCATTTGCGTTTCGTTTGATGGCATTTGCACTCCATTTGGTACAAATTGGTTTGGCGTTTGTTTGATTGGCACAGTTTGCACTGGCACTTGCATTTGATTTGGCACAAAATGGGTGGGCATTGGCATTTCGGTGGGCACAAATTGGTTTGGCGTTTGTTCGAATCGCACCGATTGCACTGGCATTTGCAACTCATTTGGCATAAAATGGTATGGAATTGGCATTTGGTTGGGCACCAATGGCGTTGGCATTACCAATTTTGTTGGTGGCATCATAAACGCTTCACGCAACGATTGCTTCTTGCCCATTTTTGATGACTCACCTTGTTTTGGTATTAAAAATGCATCATTTAAAGACATTGCCGCTGCTGGTAGGTATGGTACAGGAGTTGAAGAGCTTAACCAATTAATGTTGCTTTAAATTTGCCAGAATTTTCACTGTGTACACCGAGAATTATAAATTTAATAAAAACACCGTCGCGATAGTATAAAAATACCGTATTCAATTTACCGATACGATAATATACCGTATACATATTTTGCAGTGGGATGTACGAGATCGGGACCGAGCCGGCAAAGCCTCGGTCATCACAAATCCCACTCCCGGTAGTCAACCGATAAGCGGGAATGATAAGCATTGATAAGAATGGGAGAGGGGGTCTGTGAGTAAAAAATTATGGATGAAAATGATAAAATAAAAATTTATTTCTTTTTGGACTTATATTGTAAATTTAAAAAAAGTTTAGGTTCTCTCTATTTTTAATATGATGAGAAACGCTTAATAGTCCTAATAGCCTGCAAAATTTCAAAAAAATTTAGCTAGACACAAAAAAGTTATGGCACAAAAACCTCAAAAAATTGAATTTTTCTGGCTGTTTTGGCACCGCACGCCATATCTTTAATATATTATTCTAGAATTTTGTAGGCTAATAGAGAACGCTTAGGCCTATTGAATGGTATCAAGATTGTTTTATTTGGCTTGATAAGAAAATAGTTATAACACTAAAATTTGCGGCGCCAAAATATTCCGCGCCAAAGTGACCCCGACCCGTGGAGGAGCCACCTAGTTCAACCGATGCTATGCCGTTAGGCGAAAACCATCAACTGAAAAATTTTCTAAAGCAACAAAATTTTTAATTCTATATATCATTTGATAGCTCTAAATGTTTTCTATTAGCTACAAAATTTAAAAAAAATTTCAAGAAGATTATTATCAAAAATGTTCAAAACAAAAAAAAAACTTGGTTTTTTGAGTTACTCAGTTTATAACTTTTTTAATGATTTTTTTTTTTGAAATTTTGAACGAAATGTCCATCAACTGTTTTCGTGTTGTCCGCATTCCTGGTAATGTCAAGGTCAATCCATGCGGTGGTGGCAACAAATTTTTCATGTTTTGCATCATCGACGGTTTAAATGGTCCTCCCGTTGCTTCTTGGACAGCTTGACGAAAATTTTGTTTGTCAATATGTATCGTGGTAGTCTGACGTGATGGGTCTCGCCGTCGAGATCTTTTCCGTTTTAATGTTCCTACAGATGACGATGGTGCTCGGCTTGGCATTCTGTTTCTGTCTCTGCTTGTGCCAATTTTCAATGCGCCATTAATGCCATTTGGATTGTGGCCCGAATTGTTGTCATTGTTTGTGTTGGCCAATGTGCCAATGTTGTCCAAATTTGAAGTTAAATCGATGAAATTTGAGTCCAAATTGTTTCCAGGTCCATTTTCATTATTGATACTAATGCCATTTTGGCCCATTTCATCATAATTGTTGCCATTGTTTGTGACCAATGTGTCAGATGTGTGCCAATTTGGTACAAAATTGTTGAAATAAGAGTTGAAATCTGCACTTTGTGTTGAAACCTTGTCCAAAATGTTGTTGTTGTTGTTATAATTAATGCCATTTTGGCCCATTTCATCATAATTGTCGCCATTGTTTGTGGACAAATTGTCAAATGTGTGCAAATTTTGTGTTAAATTGTCCAAATTTGGTTGATAATAATTATTATTATTATCAGGTTGATTTTGTGCCGATCTGTCATTGTTTATTAACAAATTATGATAGTAATTTATTGCCAAGCCATTGCTATGATCATTTTGATTATTCTGATCATTATCATTAGTATGATTAGGCTTATTATAATTACTATCATAATCAGTGGAATTGAGTATATTATGCATTCCATTGCATACATTAACAATATATAAAAATATGAAGGTAAAAATAAGGAAATTCATACTTCTAAATTGAAAATTATTATTGTTATATTATTATTATATTATTATAAAATGTAAAAATGGGGGAAAATATATGTTTTTAATATTATAACAAATATATTTATACATTGATTTTATTTTCTTATTTTGTTTTTCATATAAAAGAGACAGAGGCGTATGATTTTATTCACGTCATAAAATTTTCTATCGTTTGCAAAAGTCGGAAGTAAAACATAATTAATTTTTAAATAACAAAAAAAAAATATTTGCAAAATCTGGCAATTAAAAATTGCTTTAAATTAAAAAAATCAGGGGATTCCAGATGAAATTTTTTAAAATCAATCAACATTTTGAAAAAAAACTATTCATTTTATGAAAAAAACAAGTAAACAATAATTAAATATTTTATTTTTCTTTGTCCATAATCCCTTTCAACGGTGTTTCCATCATGAATTTTTTGCCATCTTATTTTCAAAAAAAATTTTATTGGTAGGGTCCGACTACGCGGGTAGGCACCGTCGGGAAAATTTTGAAAATCTTGGCCAGATTTCTTAACAGATTTGGTCAAAAAACGCAATTTTGGGTGTATTAAAGCAAATTCAAATAAAAAAACAACAACATTATGCCATAAACATTCACAGCAAATCTTTTTTTCCTTTTCCGCTCAAAAAGCTACAAAATCACAAATTTTCAAAAAACAACAACAAGAAATGCTGATAAATCAATAAATCTAGGAACCCTGGAAATAATTTAATAATCATATTTTATTGAAATTAAAAAAAAATTATTTCTTTAATAATTAATGGCCATCATTAGCGACAGTTGTCGTTTTTTCGGCCAAATATAGCCGGACTTTGCAACAGTTGGGGACAGCAGCAGGACACACTTCTCACTCTTTGGGGACGACAAAATGTTTGGCCGGGAAATGCTTCTGCTGCTCGGCTTGTCCCTCAGATTCGTCGTCGTCCATATGAGTGTCATCCATCCCACCTCCTCCCAATCCCCACATTAACCTCAAAAAGAAAAAATGGCAACTTTTGGTCCCCCAATTTGGCCGAAATTTTTGCCAAGAAATCATAAAAAAGAATTAGGTAATTTTTAATTTACGGAATGAGTAAATAAAAAATAATAATTTACTTTAAAATAAAGTAATTACCTTTTTCTTTTAAATTCGAAAATTTACCCTAAAAAGCCAATTTCCTCTTCAATTCGTAATTTTATATACCAATTCTTCATTATCTCCATAGATTTAAGCATTAAGCAAATCCATTGATCCGCTTTTCCACCATCACATAGTTTTCCCAAAAGAAAAAATGACTATAGCGCTGCTTCAGCCAGGTGCACATTTTTTACGCTCCTCCCCCTCCTCGTCCGTTGAAAAATGATGATGATGATGATCAATTGCGCCGCCTGCTTGGCCAAATGATCACAATCACTTCACAATTGCCTGTTGGGAAGGGAGGGGGATTAAGGGATTAAGCCGGATGAATCACAACACTTCGATGGAAATGGTGGCCAACGGCGATAGGCGGCGGCAGCAGCGGCGGCGCCAAACATTGGCTGATGATATATTTCACCCAAAAATCTCCCCCCGCCCGCCCCGGGCAAAATGCTTCATCTCGGCTCAACAAATCCATCCAATCCCCTGCTGGCCCCAGACAACTGCTGGAGAAACGGGGCTTTCCACGGCTCTCTTCCCTAAACAAATCCACAAAACCTTCTTAACACTGCTATATTGCCAATGATCTGCTGGTGATCTCTGCTGGCTAAATTGGCTACAATTTTGAATAAAACTTATAATTAAATTCAATTTTTCCTCGAATTTTTTGATAATTAAATAAATTTAAATTTTCTTTCGGGTTCAGCTTTTTATAAAATATTAAAAAAAAATTTCGATTGATTTATTATATTTGTTTATTAATAAAAATTTTCCGTTAAATCCAATGCATTGTTTTTAATGCTCAAAAAAATCATTAGCTCAATGAATTTTTTTACTATATGAACCTAATGAAAAAAAAACAAAATTATTGAAATCTCTCCTCATTTCCGTTTATTTATTCGTTGTGCTAAATCTCTCCCCGAAGACATAAATGTTGGGATTGGATGGGCTTTTCAACAGTTGGACTTTAAAAGATACTTGATCCCCCCCCCATCAACATAAAACCTCAGAAGCTAAACAATAAATCAATGAAATTTATTAAATCAGTAATAAAAATTATTGTCTAAACAAGCAATGAAATTTTAAAGAATTAAAAATATTTCTGATAATTAAAAAGCTAAAAACTTTTCCAACAAATTCAAACCTGAAAAAATAACCACATTTCTAAGATTTTTTGGTTTTAGAAAATTTTTTTTTTCGTCTTTACGTGAAAATTTTCACCCCCCCCCCCCTCCTCCACCGACGAAGGGGTTGTTGCATTCCGATTTTTTTTAGTTTCTTTTGTTTGGGAAGTTCCAGCACGAACCCGTCTTTTCTCACATTGTTGGATCGGAGTGGAACACTAATTTGAAATGATTTTATTTTTGAAAAATTATTTTAAATATCACTTTTTTGGGTTCTTCTAAAATTAATTTATTCCTTGTTTTTATCCGCTATTTTGAATTATTTTTCCATTATGAACACCATTTTTTACATTTTTTCTCAAATTAATTTGCTATTCGATTTTTAGCCATTTTGAATAATTATTTTAATTTGAAATTATTTTAAATTTCATTTTTGGATTAATTTTTTTTTTTCGATTTTTAGCAATTTTGAACCAACGAACATCTGCCGAGAAGGGCAGATGGCAGTTGAATGTGTGCAGCATCGAATTTGTCAACAAAAAACTACAAGATTAAAGCAACCGACAGAAATTTGTGCAGCGAATCGTACAAACAAAAAAAATGCTAGCACAAAATTATGGTAAAAATAATTAAATATAATTAAAATATTTGAAATTTAATACATAAACCAATGCTTTAGGGTCACCTTTTTTGTAACGACAATTTTATTTCTCATTGGAGTTACCATTGTTGATACGGTATTGGGAAATATTTTAATTTTAAAATATTTAATAATTGAATATAATTAAATATTCTATTGTTACGGTATTGGAAAATATTTAATTTTGAAAAATTTAATTCGAATTTAAAATAAAATATTGCATTTTTTTTATTTTACAGCAAACTCCATGCAGCCCTTATGACTGCAATCAGCGAGGATGTTTTTGTGTGGGCGAAAAAGGTTCGTAAAATTAAAAACATTTTTTTAATTTGACAATGTTTATAAAATTCACTTTTTTAAAGGAATAGTTTAAAAATGGTCAGTAAAACTTTAAAAAATCAAATATTTTTCAAGAACCATATATGAAGGGGGTTCGCAAAAATTTTTTTAAATCGTAAATTTTAAGGCTCTCTTGGGCCACCAGGCCCCCAAGGTCCACCCGGGACGGCAGGAATTCGCGGCTTCCCTGGCCCAGATGGACTCCAAGGCCTCAAAGGACAAAAAGTGATGAAAATTTAAAAAGATTTTTAATTTAAATAAATTTTTTCAGGGAGCCCAAGGTCCACCAGGCTCGGCTGGCATAAAAGGCGACAGAGGCCCGGTTGGCATGCCAGGCTTTGCCGGAAATGATGGCACTCCAGGACGCGTAAAATAATAATTTTTGTTTAATTTTATAAATTCGAAATTTTCAGCCCGGCGAGGCAGGCCCGCCTGGTCCGCCTGGGTGGGACGGCTGCAACGGCACGGACGGATTTATGGGCCTACCCGGCGTACATGGGCCGGCTGGGCTTCCCGGATTTCCTGGACAGCCTGGAACGGACGGGCCCAAGGGTGAGCCGGCACTTGGCTATGCTGGCGCTCCTGGCGAAAAAGTGATGGCGGAAATTTTTTTTAAATCCAAAAAAATTTTCAAGGGTGACGGAGGAGTGCCAGGAGTTCCCGGACTGCCCGGAACACCTGGCCGAGACGGATTTCCTGGTGAGAAAGGTGACCGTGGTGATGTTGGACTGCCAGTACGTGAATGAATGCCAATTTATCAAATTTAATCGTAAAAATGGTTTTTTTTCAGGGCCCTCGAGGTCCCCCTGGCGAACCCGGTTTGCCCGGAAACCCGGGGATTGGCACGGTTGGGCCGAAAGGCGACCCGGTAAAATTTATTACGAAAAAATATATTAAAAAATAATTTCAGGGAGAGCAGGGCCTAGTTGGACTGCCCGGACCGCCTGGGCCTGCCGCGTATGGCCTCGGTGCAAAAGGAACAATTGTTGGCCCCGAAGGCCACCCTGGCCACAAAGGCGACAAAGTGAGTCTGATTGGGGGCGGGATAAATATTATTGGACAAACATTCAATTAAACAGCATTTGGGAATTGGTGGAAAGTTTGATTTTATTATTAGGAATTAAAAATAAAAATTAATACTTGTGTAGTTTTCAGCAATATTAATCAAATTTTTTAATTGGCGCAAAAAACATTTGCTAATGACATCAAATTAATTAACTTGATTAAATAAAAAATTAATAATAATAATTTGACACCAATTTCCTATTGAAAATGAATCTGAAGTATAATATTATAAACTTTAAATGGTGAAATTTGTAATGGAAAAATAAATTAGGAAGTTTATTGGGGTATTACACATTAAAAAATTTTCCTTTTATAATTAAAATTTTAAGAAGTGAATATTATTGTTAGGCATACTGTAAGTCGTTTTATTGTAAATAAATTGTCCCAAATATACTCATTATTATTATTATTATTTCCCTGCTCAGGGGGAAGCAGGTGAATTGGGTCATCGAGGCTATTCCGGCATACCAGGACTGCCCGGTCCGCCCGGAGCACCCGGCATGAAGGGAGAAAAGGGCCTGCCAGGCCCAGCAGGACCAAGGGTAAAAGAAAAATTTTCAATTTAATTTTGAATTTTTTGAAAATTTTAAATTCCTTGGCTTAAGGGCAAAGAAGGCCGTTCGGGCTTGCCTGGCCCACCCGGCTTCAAGGGCGACCGTGGAGTGGATGGCTTACCGGGCGTTCCCGGCTCAATTGGCCAGAAGGGCGAGCAGGGCTATGCTGGCCGAGATGGTGTGAAATTTTTTAGTTTATTAAATAAAAAATAATTATTTTAAATGCCCATTAAAATTAATGGGTTTTGATTCTTTGAAATTAATTGTTTAAATTTTTTTTTTATAAAATTCATAACCTATAACTCACCTTAAAGTGGTGAAAAACGCAACTAATTTTAAATGAATTAACTTCTGTAATTATGTGGGATTAAATTTGCTAAAAAATTTAAAAATTAAAACATTGCAATTGTTTAAAGGGATTAAATTTCATAAAATAAGCTAACAAATTTATGGAAATCTAATCATAATTTAAAAAATAAATATAATTATTATAAAATAATTTTTTAATTGGTCAGGCACAAAAGGTGACCGAGGCCCTCCCGGTCAGCCGGGCGGCGGCGATTTCTCTGATGGTCCGCCTGGACCTCCTGGCTTGCCAGGCCGCCCTGGGACGCCTGGGCTGACCGGCAATGACGGATATCCGGGCCCACCCGGTCCACCAGGTCCAACAGGCATACCAGGAGGTAAAAAACGGAATTTTTAATTAAGGAAAATTTCGAAAAAAATTTTCAGGCCCCGGCCTTCCCGGAATGCCCGGCTTTGAAGGCGTACCTGGCCAAAAGGGTGATAAAGGCGATTCGGGAGTGCCAGGCGCGTCAGGCCTGCCCGGCCCACCTGGCCTGCCCGGCCTGGTCGGCTCCAAAGGAGAGCCTGGGCCAAGGGGTAAGTCCCAAAATTTTTATAAATTTTAAACGAGGCTTCCCTCCCCTACTTTTAGGCATTCCTGGCATCAGCATACCAGGCCTTCAAGGCAGAGATGGACAGCCTGGAATTGACGGTATTCCTGGACGAAAGGGCGAATCAGGCTTGGCCGGACTAAGAGGCAAAGCAAAAGCAAAATTTAATTTTAAAAACATTGACTTTGAAAAAACAATTAATTACCTAATTAAGGACCTCCGGGCGATTCGTTGAACGGTTTGCCCGGCCCGCCAGGCATTTCTGGGCCACAAGGGCCAAAGGTGTGAACATGTAAAAATTCAATAATTTTTTCATTTTTATAATGAAACAAATTTTGCAGGGTTATGACGGCAGGGATGGTGCGCCCGGTTTGCCTGGCATTCCTGGCACCAAGGGCGATCGGGGCGGTGGATGTTCAATTTGCGCACCGGGTGCTAAGGGCGAGAAGGGCAATGCCGGCTTCCCTGGCTTTCCCGGCCCTCAAGGTCAATTAATATTGAATTTAAGAATTATTTAAATTTTGCATGAAAATTCTTGGCATAAGGAGAAAAGTGGGCTAGCCCCCAAATAAATTTTCAGCTGGTTTTTTCTCCCACATATTTTATGGAAAATATATTTGGTAATTAAGACGGATGTCCGCCCAAAAGACCAACAAATTAAATTATTAAAAAAGGCTTCAACTTCAAACCAAAGCTGAGAGAAAAATGTTTATTACAAAAAAATTTCAAAATAGGATTAAATTCAAAATCTTTGATTTTTTTTCCGAAAAATCCCAATTTCGTCTCAATCTCGATTAAAATATGAAACTTTATTTATCACTGCACAAATTAGCTTTGCTGCACTTTTTGCAAAATTATAAAATTCTCGAAAAAAAATTATTATTATTTTTTTGTATTTTCCAAGGTTGAAACTATAAACCCTAAGGGGGCGGGGTATTGAGAAATCATGCAATTTTCACCCGAGTTACTTATATATCTGACCATCTTTGGCCCTACAAATTTTAAATTGTGCTAATTAAGGCGATCGTGGCCATCCCGGCATGGCTGGCCCAGCTGGCGACCCTGGCGATGACGGATTGCCTGGACCAATTGGGCCGCCCGGGCCACCCGGCGCACCGGGCTTTGACGGCATCCCCGGGCTGCCTGGCACAAAGTGCCATTCTTTTTTCAAAATTAAAATTTTTTTAATGCCAATCTTTCAGGGGTGAACCGACTCAGCTGGTGCTGCGACCTGGCCCTCCTGGATACCCTGGCCCCAAGGGTGAGGCCGGCTTCCCTGGTTTGCCTGGACTTCAAGGCCCACCTGGCAAAGAAGGACTGCCTGGCCTTCCTGGTACACCTGGACAACTAGGAAAACATGTAAAAATTTAAAAAATTTTATCCATCTAAAAAATAAAATTTAAATTATTAATCGTTTATCTATGAAAATAATTAGGGTATGAATGGGCTTGCAGTTTCGTAAAACAGGTGTTTGAGATTTCTTAACTAATATTAGTTATTTTGGGAGTTTAAACTGAGCTAGACGTTTCGTTAGAGAACCTATCCATTATCATGAAATTAATTTTAAAAAATGGGCTAGTTTTGGGCGTAAATTGTCATAAAATAAATATACAAATTGAAAAAACTGAAATAAAAAAACAAAACAAAAATTATTTTTTACGACAATTTATTTTTAAAATCTGAATGTAAAAAAATGATTTATCAGCTAGTAATTAGGAATATTTGTAGAAGAAAAAAGATAATATTAAATCGATTAAAATATTCAACAAATTCATTTAATGCAATAAATTCGAAAATATTTTTTTATATTTGAAGAGTAAAAATGATTTTATGGCATTTAATATTTAGATTATTTTTCTTTGCTTTTGAAAATGAATCCGGCAAAATCCGACCAAATTTTGATGAAATATTCGCAACGAATGGAACAAAAATGAAATTGAAGAAAATAGTAGCGAATCAATTGGTCAAATTCAAAATGATCAAAAAATGATCAAAAATGACCAAAATATGAAAGTAGAAACAAATGATCAAAATAAAAGAGAAACAATTCAAAAATTTGAAGCAATTAAAGAAAACTTGAAACAAAAAGGGAAATTTCAATAGGAAAATAACACCAAAATTGAGGCGAAAATTGGAAAATTATTAGGCACAAATCGCCGAAAAATATACAAATGGAAAAAAGAAATGAATTTAAATAAAATTAAATTAAAGATAATAAAAAAGAGTTTTTATGAGCAGAAAAAGAAAAAATTTATTGAAAGAATTGATGAATTTAAAAGTTTATATGGCCAAGGCAAACAGAAAAATTTGTGATGGAATTGGGCATTGGAAAAGACACATTTCGAAAATGGAAAAAGGAATTGATGCAAAAATATTTGAAAAGTAATAAATTTTTATATTATTTTTAATTTTTATTTTTAAGCACAAAATAAATATTCCGATGAGGACAAATTATCAAAGATGAAGCAATATTTCGAAATAAAAGGGAAAAATTCAAAAATTAGCGACATAAAACCTGCTAAGCAATTGGGAATCGGACTTAATACACTTTTCAATTGGAAAAAGATAAATTTTTAGGATGACAATATAATTGGTTTTACTGCAGCGGTTTTCGTGTCCGTAAACGATTTTCACGCATTAAATTATTTGTAAAACATAAACTTTTTTATAAATAAACAAAAGAATTGACTTTGTAAATGATACAATTAAAAATGGATGCTTAAGCTTGGTTTTAATAATTATTTCTTTGAGAGTTTGCTGGAAAGTTCTTTCTTTTTTTAAATGCTCAAAGTTTTCTTTTTGATCACAGTTTTTTTGAAAATAATGAAATTTTCTTGAATTTTTTCATGTTAGTAGAGCAACCCAAGAACTATTGTATGGTATCAAGATTTTTTGGCCAAGTACAGTTCCCAGGATATGTGAATAATTTTGATTGATTTTTATTTTATTTATTTTCCTTATAATTTCTCTATAACTAAATGAAAACTTTTTGTTTAAGCTCGTGTAAAAAGTATTAAGCCGATCTTTAAAGTTATAACGAGTTTAAAAATCTCTAATTTTTTGGGGATTAAATTATAATTTCATTAATTATATATAAATTCTGACCAAATATAAGAGATTTTATTCAAAAAACTAATTTAAAAAATTAGTAAGAGAAAGGATTTTGTAAAAAAAAATTGATACTTTGACGGGTATGTGATCAAACAATATATCTTCTCCCTATTTTTGGGTGGTCATATTTATGGTGGTGATTATGGAATTTTAAAAATTTTATATTTCAGGGTGAACCCGGCGCTACCGGCCTACCCGGTGTACCTGGCCAAGATGGTCTCCCTGGCGTGCCGGGTGAAAGTGGCGAGCCCGGGTACGGCTTCCCGGGCCAGCCTGGCGTGCCGGGAGAAAAGGGCGATGCCGGACTCCATGGAATGCCTGGGCTAAAGGGGGAAAAGGGGTCTCCTGGTGAGACAGTGGCCTGTGATGCAGCAGATTTTTTTTAAAATTTCAAACAATTTAGGACCATTGCCACTTGTGGCACCACCTGGACGACCTGGCCAAGACGGTCTCCCAGGGCTTCCCGGTGCCAAGGGAGAGCCTGGTCTTCCAGGATTTCCAGGCATGGATTTTCTGGAATTTTCAATAAAAAAACAATTAATTTTTTTAAACCAATTAAGGCAATGATGGCTTATCCGGCATGCCAGGGCTAAAAGGACAAAAGGGCGAGCATGGATTTCCGGGACAGAATGGCCTCGAAGGACCGCCAGGAATGGAAGGACAACAAGGATTTCCAGGTAATTTTTTTTTGAAAATTCTAGAAATGAGAATTCATCCATAGGTTTAATTGGTCCAATTAAAAAATCCACCAATTTACTCTTATTGGCTAATTAAGGACCGTCATTTTTTGAAAATTCTGGAAATGAAAAACAATTCATACATATTTTAGTTGCTTAGAAATAGACTAATTTAATAAGATTTTCCATATATTTCACATGAGAAAATTAATAGATATTTAGAAAATTTGTTTGGTCCATTTAAAAAAGTCCGTCAATTTTCTCTTAATTTAGCTAATTATTAAGAGAAAGTTATGGACTTTCCATTCTCTATGATTAACAATAATAATAAATTATTTATTTGTTTCTTTTTGAAAATTAAAATTAAGATTTAAATTTATTTTCCAGGAAATCCCGGTCCGCCTGGAATGCCAGGCTCCAAGGGCGAGGCAGGGTGGCCTGGCGCGCCCGGCCTCACCGGGCCAAAGGGTGAGGCTGGCATCGCATTCAACGGGCCACCGGGCTCTCCCGGCTTCCCTGGCATAAAAGGAGAAGCTGGCTTTCCGGGAACGCCTGGACTGCCCGGGCTGGACGGGTAATTTAAAAAATTATTTGAAATTTAATATAATTAAAAATGGATTTAATTAGGCAACCTGGCCAGCCTGGTTCCCCAGGAGAAAAGGGTGTTGGTGGCCTACCGGGTTTACCTGGTGCACCTGGCTTCCTCGGTGTGAAAGGCGAGCCAGGCTTTGGCGGAATACCAGGTTGGCAAAATCGATTAAATTTATGAACTAATTTATGCATTGAGGAAAAAGAAAGTAAAAATATTAATTTTTTTACCGTAATTCTAAATCGTTTTATAAAAATTCCATGAACAAATTTCGTTAAATTATATATATAATATAAAACATTTCAAATGTATATAAATTGCAAATAAAAATTTCCGGTTTTATTTGTTAAATTAATTATTTTTATCACATTAAATTATTTTATAATTTTCATTTAATTATTTTTTATATGAAATTAAATTAAATTAATTTATATAAATTGAATTTTCTAAATTTTTAACGCAAATTTTATTAATTTAAAAATAACGAAAATAATTTTTCAATCCAAAATTTGATTTAACATTATTTTAATAACATAATTATTTATTTGGTGTTCGTTCGTTCAGGAACACAAGGGCCCGAAGGACAACCGGGCTCGCCTGGCGCGCCCGGCGAGCCGGGCGCTGATGGCCTTCCCGGACTGCCAGGCCTTGACGGACAACGGGGCGATGTAGGCTACGCGGGACTGCCTGGCCAAGACGGTTACCATGGCGCGCCCGGCACGCCAGGCATGAAGGGCAATCCGGGACAGCCCGGCGCGCAAGGACACAAAGGTGAGGCGAGGGAGAGGCCCTATTTTTCGTAAATTTAAAATTTTACAAAAAATTCCATTGAAATAAATCCTCCACTGGTCTTAGGCGAGCCTGGCTACCCTGGCCAGCCAGGCCTGACCGGCGAGAGGGGCAACGATGGCCTACCCGGTCTGCCGGGCCTACAAGGGCCTAAGGGTAAGAAAATTTTTAAAATTTCGAAAATTGACGAAATTTAAGGCAATGCTGGTGTGCCTGGAATACCAGGCCGAGACGGAGTGTCAGGCTTGATTGGCATCAAGGGTGAAAAGGGCTACCCAGGATTGGCTGGTGTCAAGGGCGACGCCGGAATTCCCGGTTTTCCTGGAACAAAGGGCGATTCTGGAATGCCAGGACTGCCTGGTTCGCCAGGGCTAACTGGTAGAAAAAAATCGCGGAAAATTATAAAAAAAATTACTGTTGTCAAGGGCCACCTGGTTTGCCTGGTTTTCCTGGCATAAATGGAGACAACGGACTGCCCGGCATTGGCCTGCCCGGTCTACCTGGCGAGAAGGGCATTTCAGGCGTGCCGGGCAAGCCTGGGAGGCAGGGTACGCCGGGCGAGCGCGGGTTGGACGGCGGGCCGGGAGTTCCCGGAATGAAAGGGGACGAGGCAAGAATTAAAAAATAATAATTTTTTTAAATGCTAATTTTCTTGGGACAATTAGCCAGAAAAATATTGGATGCAATTAAGTGGGGAGGCCTTTCTTACTCTTCGCCAAAAAATGTTTCAGAAAACATATTTTTTAAATGTTGTTAGAATTATCAACATTTTGCTCCTAAAATCATTTATAATTTTTAATATTTTGTAAATTATTTATTAAAATACATTGAATAATCTGACCAAATTTTTCAAAGCGCTAATTAAATTTTTAGAAAAATCCATTTTAACAACAATCGAAAATATTAAAATGCCTATTATAATTGTACTTCTTAAAAATCATTTAATGAAGAAAATTTCTTTTTCCACATTTTCAGGGTTTCATAGGCAATTGATAATTTCTTAGCAATTATTTTGTCTTTTGTTTTTGGATGTTTCCCCTTGATTTCAAAATATTGCTTCATCTTTTTTTGTTTGTCCTCATTAGAATATTTATTTTTCACTAAAAAAATAATAATAATTTAAATGAATAAATTACAAAATTTCTTACTGTGACTCTTATGGTAATTTGCCATTAATTCTTTTTTCCATTTGAAAAATGTCACTTCAGAAATGCCCAATTCCTTCACAAATTGTTTCTGTTTACGTTGGCTATACAAATTTTTAAATTCATCAATTCGTTCAATGAATTCTTGCTTTTTCGCCTCATAAAAACTCTTTTTCATTATTTTTATTTTATTTAAATTCATTTCTTTTTTCCATTCGTATATTTTTCGGCGATTTGTGCATAATAATTTTGCAATTTTACATTCAATTTTGTTATTGTTTTTCCGTTCATATTTTCCTTTTTGCTTCAACTTTTCTTTGATTGCTTCAAATTTTTGAATTGTTTCTCTTTTCTTTTGATCATTTGCTTCTTCTTTCATATTTTGGTCATTTTTGATAATTTTTTGATCATTTTGAATTTGATCAATTGTTTCGGTGCCATTTTCTTCTTCGTTTTCGTCTCTTTCATTTTTGTCCCACTCGTTGCCAAATATTTCATCAAAATTTGGCCGGATTTTGCTGGGATAAATTCCAAAAGTAAAGAAAAATATAAAAATTATGAAATGGCACAATTTCATGGAAAATTTGTAAAAATATTTTACGAATCTTTTGGAATATTTTACAAATCTTTTGCATTAAATGAATTTATTTAATGTTTTACTCGCTTTTTTACATTAATACTAATTTTGTTTTTCTTTAACAAATTTCGTAATTCCGAGCAGAGAAATCAATTTTTCACTCAGGTTTTTAATTAAAAATTTTGGCAAAAAAATAGAAATAATAATAATAAATTTTTGCTTTTTATATATTTTTTCATTTTTTCATTTGTATATTTTATGGCAATTTTTTCCCAATACTTTAATTTTTTGCGCTTGGTCTATTTAAGTTCTCATTTTGCCTTTATACAATTATATTAGGTTCATAAAAGGAAATGGCGCTCGACACCAAAATGGCCAAAAAATGACAATTTTTTGAGTCTTTGCCTTAACTTTTTTGTGTCAAATTTTTTTTTAATTTTCAGGTTAATATAGATTTATTAATTGCAGCAAATTTATTGATTCGTGATCTTTTTTCCCTGATTATTTGACATGTTCCTATCATTATTATGATTGAAATAATCAGCCATTTTAGTCAGTTTTTTCATGTGGTTCAATTTTTGGTTGTTTTTGTCCATCACCTTTTTTTCATTTTCATTTTTATCCCATGCTTGGCTAAATATCCCATAAAATTTGGAAAATGTCTTTTTTTTCTGGTTTCAGGATTTGCCAAAGAAAGTGCCAAAATTAAAAAACCCAAATTCTCAGTATTTTTTGGTTTCCTTCACTATACGAGTGATGCCGGGTTGAAAAATATTATGCAGCTCTGGGTTTTTCGGGAATTTCAATATAATAAAAAAATTTCAGGGCTTTCCCGGGCAAAATGGTCTGCCAGGCAAGGACGGTTTTCCGGGCATTCCTGGCCCGAAGGGGGAGGCAGGCTTGCCAGGCCTACCCGGACTACCTGGCGGAGATGGACCGCAAGGCTACGGCGGTGCACCCGGGATTCCGGGCGAAAAGGGAGAAGCGGGACTGCCCGGGCTGCCGGGAGAGCGCGGCATCGATGGATACGCCGGCCAAAAGGGCGACCAAGGCTTCCCTGGCCTACCAGGTGGTTAAATTTTTAAAATTTACAAATAAAAATGCAGACACTATCCAGAAAAAGGGACCTTTGGGAATGTTAATTTCAGAAAAATTACCAAATTCCAATTTGTTGGTTGCTATTTTTTCAAACTTTCGCAATGTAATGCCAATTTTTCTTGAGATGCTTGAGACTCAGTTGGGCCGGGGCCTAGTCGCCCAGTTCAAACCCTTTGCCTGAGCATAACGAAATCTTATTTTCCAGGCCAACCTGGCCTCACTGGCACCAAAGGAGAGCTTGGCATGCCCGGCTTCCCGGGCACAAAGGGTGAACCAGGAGTGCCTGGACGAGACGGATTTCCTGGCATGGATGGTGAAAAGGGCGATGCCGGATATCCGGGACAGCCGGGCCAATACGGACCTCAAGGCCTACCTGGGCCAAAAGGCAATGCTGGACTGCCAGGAATCCCTGGATTATCAGGTGAATGCATTTGTTGACTATTGTCCATTTTGTTTAAATTTAAAATTGACTTTTTAAAGTGTAACAATTGTTAATTACCATGAAGAGCTAGTTAATTCTTCTGTAATTTTATTAATTTTAAAAAACTCGATAAATACAACAAATTGCATTTGATAGACATTCGAAATTTGCGACGTTTTAGGCCCTAAATCAAGATTAATTAAAAATAATGTAGTCAAGAATAATTAAGTAAAAAATTATTAAAATATTTTCTCAAATATTAATTACTAAAAACCCATTCCATTTTCGTCTAAAACCCAGGGTTTTTGGACAACTTGCTTTTTGTAACTTCTTTTATTCTTTTCAGAATGACTTGGAACTTTGCATAAAATATTTTTTGATAGAGAATAACCGAATATAAAATAATAGAAGGTTTTATAATTTTTTTAAATCCAAAAATTTATGAATTTTGCCTAATTAACTATCCAATTCAAGGACAATCGCTTGGGGGAGTGAAAGGCGAGCCTGGGTTGCCCGGACTGCCTGGCCGAGACGGTGTGCCAGGACCATCGGGTGAAAAGGGCGACTCGGGTGTGCCGGGAGTGCCCGGCTTCGATGGTGAAAAGGGATCCGTCGGAGCGCCTGGATTTCCAGGACAAAAGGTCCTGCAAACAACGCCCAGTTCAAGGACAGATTGATAACTGATCCCATCAAATTTTAGGGAGAATCGGGATTGCCCGGCATACCCGGACAACGTGGCCAAGACGGAATGCCTGGATCGCCCGGATTTCCTGGGCCTGTCGGAGAGCCTGGCCCACTTGGTGAACCATGCTTGGCTGGCGGACCAGGCATGCCTGGACAGCCCGGATTTCCGGGGACCAAAGGTAGACGGCGTTTTTAAAATTTTAATTTTTTTTTTAAATTTAGGCGAACTTGGCATGCCCGGCTTTCCCGGCGAGAAAGGTGAACCAGGCTTTGCGGGCCAACCTGGTGTTCCTGGCCTGCCCGGTGCTAAAGGCGATGCCGGATTGCCTGGACATCCTGGACCTCAGGGTCTTCCAGGACAGGACGGTCCTCAAGGCCCAGCGGTGAGTGAAGAAGAAAATAAATTAATATTTAAAATTAAATACTAAAACAGAGCACTATGAAAAACACCAAATCGGGGTGCTAGGTCACTTCGCGAATCGGCAAATAAGAGGATTCCCAAAATAGGTAAAAAAGGATGACGTCATTAAAAGGGGCACTTCGCGAATCGGCAAATAAGAGGGATTTTCGAATTTGACAAAATAATTAACAAAAAGAGACCGGGCCTCATCAGTATGGTGTCTCTTTGTGTTAATTAATTAAAATAATTGTTAAGTGTGTTTCGGCCCTTACCGTAGACACACAAGCCACTCACAAAGAGACACCGTACTGATGAGGCCCGGTCTCTTTTTGTTAATTATTTTGTCAAATTCGGGAATCCCTCTTATTTGCCGATTCGCGAAGTGCCCTTATTTGCCGATTCGCGAAGTGCCCCTTTTAATGACGTCATCCTTTTTTACCTATTTTGGGAATCCCTCTTATTTGCCGATTCGCGAAGTGCCCTTATTTGCCGATTCGCGAAGTGCCCCTTTTAATGACGTCATCCTTTTTTACCTATTTTGGGAATCTTATTTGCCGATTCTTATTTGCCGATTCGCGAAGTGCCCTTAATGACGTCATCCTTTTTACCTATTTTGGGAATCCCTCTTATTTGCCGATTCGCGAAGTGCCCTTATTTGCCGATTCGCGAAGTGACCTAGCACCCAAATCGGATTCATCGAATTAAATCTCCGAGTTTTGGGATTTTCCCAATTCCAACATGTCGTCACCCCCTTGGTGTCCCACTACTTCCAACAAAATCCGGATCCAATCAAACCATGAAAATCAGCCCAGCTTCAGACTTAATGTCGAGCTCTATTAATAGCCGAAACCCAAGCTTAAAATTAACCAATTTTTATTAGAAAACTTGTAAATTTCTTGCCAGCCGTTGTATCCGTATATTTTGATGAAATTTTTTTGTCAAAAATTGTGGACTTTAGGTTAGATTAAAATAGAATCAAATATTTTTTTATTAAAAAATGTTTATTGAAGATTTATAAAATATTTGATTTTTTGGCGAATAAATGTAAAATTGCATAAATTAAATTAAAATTTTAAAATAAATCACTGTGCAATTTAAAGGGTATGGCCGGACCTGAGCCGTTGACTCAGCATGGGCAGAAAGGACTGCCTGGGGCGCCAGGTGTTCCTGGACTGCGCGGTGAAAAGGGACAGCCCGGATTGGACGGACCACCTGGACCATCGGGTTGGCTAAAAATATTGAATTTTTAAATATTTTTCTTAAAATTTTTCAGGAATTCCTGGCTATCGGGGCGAAAAGGGCGAGTCGGGCTATCCTGGCCAACCCGGATTCCCGGGCGAAAAAGGCGCTGCCGGCTTACCAGGCTTTCCCGGCACGGAGGGCCAGTCTGGACCTCCCGGTCTGACACATTATCTAATTATTATTTTTAATTATTTATTATGGATTTTTAAGTAATTTTTCGGATTCGCTAAATTGAGACGGTGTTATGCCGTTAGTCAAAAATCATCAAAAAGGGCGTTACTTCAAAAAACCATCAAATTAAAAAAAATTTTTCCATAAAACTTTGCTCAAAAGCAATCCAATTTTATTCTTTATATCGTTCGATAGCTTTAATTATTTTCTATTACCCTGAAAAATATCGAATGTTCTTAAGAGTTCTCTGCGAATTTATGAATAATTTTTTGTCTATTTTTTTACAATTCAATAAAACTTTTTTGATCGTTGAAAGGCTAATTCAATTAATGAGGCGCGAGCGATCTTTGATTCAGAGCAATTTATATATTCAAAGTTCTTTCTGAACTAATTTTTGGACAACAGTTGAACAATATGCCAAATTAAAAAAATTTTAATGATTTATTTTAAGGTCCATCAGGCCTTCCCGGTGGCCCGGGGCCAGCCGGACCCGCTCTCAGAGATGGTAAAATAAACAATAATTAAATTTTAAAAAATTTATTTAAATCAAGGCTTTGTTGTGGTCACACATTCGCAGACGACGCAAGTGCCGAACTGTCCACAAGGCACTGAAAAGCTGTGGGACGGCTTTTCATTGCTGTACATTGAAGGCAACGAAAGAGCACACAACCAGGACCTCGGTAATATTATATATATTTTTCATATTTTTTTAAATTCACATTTTAATAATATTTAAATCGGATTTATATTTTACAAAAATTTTCAAAATATTGACAAAAAATTTATAAAAATTGAATAAGCATGGACAAAAAACTCAAATATGAACAAAAATGGATAAATTTTTTGAAAATATTGACAAAAAAAACGAAAAGATGGATAAAAATTGGCATTCTCAGAAAAATCATTTGTTATTTTTAAAAATTTTTAAATCTTATTATCAAAATGCAATTCTTGAATAAAAACTTATTTTTTTATCATTGATAAAAATATTTCAAGCCTGATTCCATAAAACCGAAACTGTGCATTAACCTTTAATTATAATTTATTTAATTTTTTTTTACTCAAATTAAGGCGATGCCGGCTCATGTCTTCCCCGCTTCTCCACAATGCCATTCCTGTTCTGTGATTTTAATGATGTTTGCAAGTAAAAAATATTTGAATTAATTAAATTTTTTAAATTAAACGCATTTTATTTTTCTTTTCCATTTTTAAGTTATGCTTCACGCAATGACAAATCGTATTGGTTATCCACCGGCGAAGCAGTTGAGCTGATTTTATTTATATATATATATATATATATATATAAAAATAATTTATTGCTTTTTTAATAAAAACTAAAAGTGTTTAAAAGTAACAATTAAATTTCCTTAATTTGGAAATTGCGGGGATTTGCGATATTAATCTCCTTCGGGATCCCTTCAAATAATCCCAACCCTGTAGTGGATTGCGCAAATTGAAAATTCCAGGTTTCTATTATAGGCGCAAAAATTTCGTTGGCTAAATTAAAAATGTATATTATTTAATGAATAAATATATTTTTTTCTATTATTATTTAGCTTCCAATGATGCCAGTGAACGAGCGCGAAATTCAGCCATACATTTCACGGTGCTCAGTTTGTGAAACGCCTGCAAATGTAATGCCACTTTGGTTTATGAACTGTTATTACTTAATCATACAAAATGCAGAAATATTCTAATTTGAAATTATGTTAATTTTATTTAATTGCTTTTTTATTATTTCTGAGCAGGTGATCGCTGTCCATTCCCAGTCCATCCAAATTCCAAATTGTCCAAACGGTTGGAGTTCTCTGTGGATCGGCTACTCATTTGCCATGCACACTGGTGCCGGCGCTGAAGGCGGTGGACAGTCATTAAGGTAGAAAATTGGCATTTTCTTAGAAATAGTCCAAAAAATGGCGTGAACAAAAAATGCCAAAAATGGCGGTAATTACCCACCAAAAGATGGCATGGATTTCTTGCCGAAAAAGAGAAGGATGATTCGGGAAATTAGCTTTTCTATATTAACGAGATCCTTATTGTTTTTGGCCTTAATGGACATGTCAAGGCTCAATAGAATCGGAATTTGGCCAAAAAAACACGGGAAAGGAGCGATTGAGGGCGGGAGCTCCCGATAAATGCTATAAAAAAAATAAATGTAGATGCTTTATTGTAAGTTTATTATCATATTAATTAGCGCTTAATCACAATTTGGGGAGGGGAAGTCAGCTTTTTTTAAATTTATATGATTTTTTTAATGAATTTTTAGTTCTTCGGGCTCCTGTCTTGAGGATTTTCGAACAACACCATTCATTGAGTGCAATGGCGCGAGGGGATCTTGGTAATAAATATCATAATTTTTGAAATTTTAATTTCAATTTTTTCAATAATATTTACTATCTCACATCAACTTTCAGTCACTTTTTCGCCAACAAATTCAGCTTCTGGCTGACTACTGTGGACGAAAACCAACAATTTACGGTACATTTACATTTGAGAAGACTCACCATAATAATATATTCATGAAAAATAATACCAATTTTTGATTTATGACCATTTTTTGTAGCAAAAATAAATAAAATTTTGAAAAAATTGACTAATTTGTCGGCGAGGACCAAACAATCTGCGCATCTCATCAGATTTTTTTCTTTATCTTTTCAGATACCTCAAAGTCAAACAGTGAAGGCCGGCGCACAACGATCAAGAATTTCTCGTTGCCAAGTGTGTATCAGAAATGTGCGATAAAAAAGAAAGAAAAATTGTTATGGCAAAATTTTGATTTATTTTATATTATTTTATCACTGCCATTTATTTGTTCATTTTCATTAAACATTTTTAGAAAATAATATAAAAACGAAATTTATCAGCAAATATGCTAATTAATATTAATTACTTTCATTAATCACTAATTAAGGGGATTTGTTTGCCTATATTTTAATTAGGGTGTTCTTTTTGCAGTAGTTCAAAAATAAGAAAATTTTTAAATTAATTTATTATTTAACCTTGAATTGGGCTTTTATAATGTGCGCGGGCATTAATTAAGGACGCAGAAGTTACGAAAATGGAAAAAATAAATTCCGTAACCTTACTCAAAAACATCACAAATTTTATATTAATTGGATTATCGTAAATTTTCTAGACAAAACTAATTAAATTTTTTAAATTAGATATTTTTTTTTGAAATTTAAATAAATTTTTGAAATTATATGTTCTATTTATAGAGATATCGAATGATTCGAATTATTTAAAATTTGATGATTTCAAAATAAACTTATGAATTTATTTTTCGTTTTCAATATATAAAGTTTTAAAATCATATGTTCTATTTAATCAAATTTAGATATATCGAATGTACAATGTACAAACTATTTAAAATTTGATGATTTCAAATAAACTTATGAATTTTTTTCCATTTTCACTGTATTTTTTTCCGGATTTTCAATGATTTACTTTTTTTATAATTAGTGATAAAAGATTTTTAAAATTATCTGTGGGTGCTTATTTAAAAAAATCATCTATGAATTTTGTTTGCGAACTAAGAGGCTCGAAGTTCGACAAGCCCTAGTCCCAACCTTAAGCCTAAAAATTTAATAAAAAAATACATATTATTTAATAATTTTAATCATAAGATGAATAAATAGTAAAAAATTGATTATTTATATAATACAATAAAATTGATTCATTATAATATGTAAAAAATATTTGTGCATTTATATTCATTATATGTATGTAAAAATCATTTCATAAAAAAAAATGAATTTATTGCATTTAATATTTATAATCTTTTTCCTTATTTCTAACATCGAAAGCGGCAAACTCCGACCAAATTTTGATGAAATTTTCGGCAAAGAATGGGACAAAAAAGAAAGTGAAGGGAAAGTGATAAAAATTGAGCAAAATGAACGAAATGAGAACTCACAATTAGCAGCAGTTGACCAAATGGGACAAGAAATGTTGACAGACCCAATTGATCAAATGACCGAATTTTCCAATCAAAATATAATCAAAATTGATTAAAACAAGAGCGAAGAACCAAATGATCAAAAGAAAAGTGATATAATTCAAAAATATGATGCAATTAAAGAAAAGCTAAGAGAGAAAGGAAAATACGAAAATAAAGACCCAAAATTGAAATGAAGATTGGAAAATTATTAGGGGCAAGTCGTCATAAAATATACCAATGGAAAAAAGAATTAAATTTAAATAAAATGAAGAACTTTTATGAGCAAAACCGTAAAAAATTCATTGAACGAATTGATGAATTTAAAAGTTTATATGAGCAACGCAAATAGAAAGAATTTTTGAAGGAATTGGGCATTTCGAATAAGAGATTTATAAAATGGAAAAAAGAATTAATGCCAAAATACCATAAGAGTCAAAGTAAGAAAATTTTTTGTATTAATTTTTATATATAATTTTCGTTTTAAGCACAAAATAAATGTTCCAATGAGGACAAATTAATGAAGATGAAGCAATATTTTAAAATAAAAAAAGCAACTCCAAAAATTAGCGACGAAATAATTGCCGGGAAATTGGGAATCGCTTATTCAACTCTTAGAAATTGGAAAAAAGAAATATTTGAATTTTTCATGTTTGACGTATTGTAATTGAATTGTTTTATTTCGACGTTTTTTGTGTTGTGTATTTTATTCTTAAAAATTTTATTATTTAAACATTTTGGCGCTTCAACAAGTGTCTAAGCTAGGTAATGCCCATAAGTCTAAAAAACAACTAAATGTCCAAAATTCTAAAATAATAAATTCTCGACTCGAGAATCGAGACTGCAAATGTCGAGCAGCCTTATTACCTACATTTTTTTTAATTTAAATTCAAATTTTTAAATTATTCTTTCCTATTAACTGTTTGTTAAAAATTGATTAACAAATTGATGAATGCTCAGAATTAGGGCCTGCCAACTTATTGGTCATTTTTGGTGATTAAAAATGAAACCCTACATGCACAACCTTATATTTAATTTAAAAAAACAAAACAAAAAAAGAAAAAAAAGCCTGAAAATGATTTTTCATTTTTTTATACAAAATTTTAATGGATTTTAATTATACAACAAAAAAAAATTTGAAAAAAGTCTCGGTCTCATGTTTTGAATCGAGAAAAGTCTCCTGTTTTTGGGTCTCGATATCTGTCTCGGCTCTCTGCATCGTCTGTGGAATAAAGGAAATTTGTTCAAACAGTAAGGATTTTATCATTATTTCTAATGAAATTGTAAAGCATACAAACGAAGATGGGAAAAAGTAATCTGGCTAATGCATTTTTTAATATTAAGGTGATTTAATTATTTTTATTCGGGACCGAAAATTTTTTAGAATAATGTGTATTTAAACATCAATTTAATTAAATTTTAAAATATTTATAATTAAAAAATTGATAAAAAAATCATAGGAAAAAACAAGATTTTTGATTTTTGCACTTTTTTGTGAAGCGCCCAAATTTCCTTTCTTCTAATTGAAGAAAACAAAATTGGAAAAGCTAAAAGAAAACATTCGAAAAACAATTTACAAATGTAAAATACTGAGTTGGAAAAATTTAAAAGTTAATATTTCTAAAATAAAATAATTATATAAATGTTTATAAAATGAGAAAGGAAGAAGAAACTTTCAAAAATCAAAGAAAACAAAAAAATTAGAAAACTTATGAAATAATTATGTTTTTTGTTTGTTTGGGTTTTTTAATAAGTTTTTATTTAAATGTAAAAATAATAATTCAGAATATTTTCCATTTTTTGCTTTTATAAAAATTGAGTACAAAAACTCGGAAGCTGACTAAACGGGTGAAGAAATGGGGAAAGACTCAATTGATCAAATGAGTGAATATTCCAATCAAAATGTTATCAAAAGTGATCAAAAAACAAAAATGAAACTAAATGATCAACCGAAAATAATCATTCAAAAGTTTGAAGCAATTAAAGAAGTTGAAGCAAAAAGGAAAATATCAATGGAAAGATAACACCAAAATTGAGACAAAAAATTAATTTTGCGCAAATTTCATAAGTGATTAAAATAATAAATGTTTTCCATTATTATTTTTTTATGTTTATTAATTACTTTCGGAATTGATGAAAATGAAGGGATTAATGTTGTTCAATTAAAAATAAATAAAATTATTTTAATTTTGAAATGTCCTCTTTTGATTTGTATTATTTTTTGAGCATTTTTAAGAATATTATAAAAAAGGGATCAAAATAAATATTCCAATGAGAACAAATTACAAAAGATGAAGCAATATTTTAAAATTAAATAAGCAAATCCAAAAATAAGCGACAGAATAATCGCAAAGAAATTGAAAATTGCCTATGAAACACTAAAAATGTGGAAAAAGAAATTTTCGTCAGTTCCAAAAATGTGATTTTTTTTGAGGTACGTCATTTTTAAATTTGCTAATTGTTGTATATTAATATTTTTCCATTTATAATTTATTCATTATTTGCATTATACATTTTCTGTTATAAAATAAACTTTTTCACTCAAATGATATAGAAAATTTTATTAAGATGAATTTAATTTTGAATAAAAATTATTCCAAAATTAGTTTCAAAATTTGATAATGAATTTTTCTGAAATTAATCACCCAAACCCAAATAATTCACAATTCCATTAGCAAAAGATAAAAGCAAAAAATTGAGAAAAAAAAATATTAGAAAGCAATTAAAACACAAGCAGAGCAGACGAACATAATTAATCACAATTAAAAAAAGTTAATTGGAAGGGAAATTAACGGGGATAATTATGAAGAGACAAATGGGGAGCACATAAATATGTAATTGCATAAAATAACGAAAGCCAAAAAAGGCACCGAATTTAATCATGGAAAATGTCATTGGGCCATCCCAAAAAAAGGGGGGACAAATCAGCGAAAAGAGAGGGGAAGGAAAAATTTGGGAAAATGATCAGCAAAAAGTGATCGCAACACAATGTCTGGACGGATGGATCAACAGCAAATCGGGCGCAACAGCAGCGAAACAGAACCGGATTAGCACAGAAAGCAGCACAAAGCACAGAACGGTGAGACATTGGGCAAAAGCAAAGCGATTGGACAGAGTATTTAAGGCTAATTGGATCAACGAAGGCACACAACACAACCACAAATTCATTTACAGAACCTCAATCACTAGTCTCAACTTTTTTTTGGCACTTAATAAATGGCATGTCGATCCCACACCCTTCCAACCACAAATTCTTATTGTTTTGACTAATCCCCAATTAACGGGTCTCATTAACAAATCGAGGACAATCAGTAACCCGACCCCAAAATTCGAGTAGACGTCCCCAGTGACTTCCCTAAGCCCCACTTTATTGGTACTTCGCTGGGTTATGGCATGCCGTCTCCCGACATTGCCAACAATTTTCCTTTAAATTCGAGCCGCTTGTCACCTAATTATTTTTCTTTCCCTTTAGCCGCTTAATCTTAATCAAATCCGATTAAAAAATGTTCGTCCGGTCATCTGCCATTCTGCTGATCGTTGCTGTTGCGCTGGTGCCACTTTCCGATGCCATTCTCTTCGGCGGTGGTGGCAACAACTGTTGCTGCTGTTGCTCCCCTCCGCCCTGCCCTCCTCCGTGCCCCGTCCAGCCCTGCTGCTGTGCCCCGCCATGTCCGCCCCCGTGCCCTTGCCCACCTCCGTGCCCTCCCCCGTGCCCTCCTCCGTGCCCTCCCCCGTGCCCTCCTCCGTGCCCTCCCCCGTGCCCACCACCGTGCCCCCGGCCATGCTGTTGCGGTAAGTTGGGCGAAATCGTTTTAAAAATTTACACTGAAAAATGGATTTAAAAATTTGGGTAACATATAGCCATTCAAATTTTAAAATTCAGGAGGTTGCGGCGGTGGCGGCTGTGGTGGCGGCCCAATCATTGTGAACTGTGCCGGCGGATGCGGCGGTGGCTGTGGCGGATTCGGAAAATAAATCATTTAATTCGCTTAATTTTCACGTCAATCCACAGTAGATTTTCATACTGTAGTTATCTTTTTAGTTTTTTTTACCTTTCTTTGTTATTGATATGCAATATTTCTCGCATTGCATTAATTAGAATAAAATCATTAGTTTTAAGTCATTCCCAGTGAAAACGGCTCTTTTAACACTAAATTTCATAGATGACAATAAATAAATAAATTACTTTAACTCATTAAAGTAAATAAAAATAATTCACTTCCCGAACCCCGAAAAATCTTCATGGGAGTGTCTACACATCCATGATGTACATACTTATCATAATAAAATGTATTTATTAATTGCATTTTTTTTTACCCCAACGAAATAAATGAATTAATTACTAATTAATAATTTTATCCAATTAATTTAAAATAATTAATCTAATAATAAATGGTGAACGAATAATTTTTCACTGAATATCATTGAACATAATTAAAATTAAATTAATTAATTGCAGTATATAAGAATTATATAAACATATTTTTGGATTAATCAGAATACCGTCGTGCCAACTTTTGTTTTTAAGCTCAAACGCTCGGAAAGCAAAATGCAGGCGAGGGAGAAAAACGGAAAATTGTTGAAATTTTGTACAAATTTTTTAAAAAAATTGATTGAAAATTCAAAAAACCTTTTGGAATTGAATCTGGAAAAATCCTATCGAATTTTGATGAAATATTAGGCGAAAATGGGACAAAATGAAACTAAAGAGAAAAGATAGAAATTGAGAAAAACGAGACCTCGCTATCAGCAGTTGATATGGGTGAAGAAATGGGGACCGACCCAATTGATCAAATGAGCGTATTCCAATCAAAATGTTATCAAAAGTGATCAAAATACGAAAATGGAACCAAATCATCAACAGAAAATAAAAACAATTCAAAAATTTGAAGCAATTAAAGAAAAGTTGAAGCAAAAAAGAAAATATAAACTGAAAAACAATTCAAAAATTGAGAGAAAAACTGGAAAAATTTTAGGCACAAATCGTCAAAAAATATACAAATGGAAAAAATGATTAAATTTAAATAAAAAGAAAACGATTGAAAAGAGTTATTATAAAGGCAAAAGAATGAATTCATTGAACGATTTGGTGAATTTAAAACTTTATATGAGCAACGCAAACAGAAAGAATTTCTGAAGGAATTGGGCATTGGAATAACAACATTTATAAAATGGAAAAAAGAATTAATGCCAACAAAATATTACAAAAGTAAGAGAAATTTTCATTTTCATTTTTATTTTAATTTTAAAATTAATATTAATATTTTTAAGCACATATTCAATATTCCAATGAGGATAAAATAAAAAAGATGAAACAATATTTCGAAATTAAAGAAAGAAATGCTAAAATTACCGACAAAAAATTGCAAAAAAATTGCAAATTGGAATTTCAACTTTTAGAGAGTGGAGAGAGAAATTTTCTTCAATTTTGGGAATATGATTACTTTTATTGGTAAATATGTTTTTTCAGTAATTATTAGTGACCGGACTTTTAGGCACCAAAATTTTTAAAATAGGCACCTAAAATAGGCACGAAAAAGGTGAGAAAAGGCATAAAAAATGGACAAAAAGGAAAAAAAGCAGAAAAAATTGGGAAAAGGCAGAAAAAAGTAACACTTTTTGGAACAACATTTTCAAAAAAAAATTTTATTAAAGATTTTTAGAGAGCAAAACACGTAAAACTTAATCAAAAAACTTAGAAAGGCATATGCCTTAAAAATCCGGTCTCTAGTAATTATTTTCTATTTTATTTTTATTTTTTGTCAAAAAAGCATTATGTACAACAAAATGATTCATAGTGCCAAATGGGACAATTTTTGCGAAAAAATTACCATATGTTTGCGTTCATTATATTGGTCATGTCATTCGCTTCCATTTCAATGCTTTTGGTAAGATTTTGCGGTTTTTTTTTTAAATAAAATTGTGTTATTATGTCCCAATAAGATATTTGTTTAAATGCTGAATGCTAAATAACATATGTCTCCCCTAATTTATTATTAATGAAAATGATAATTCAATTTGAAACGGCTTTTCATTTATTAAGCCTTAATAAAATAATTATTCAATTTACGTTATTGACTCAACATGAATTGACAGTACACTACCCTTTTTAATGTTTTACGTTAAATGTTTTATTAAATTTAAAATAAAAAATAAATTAAATTTAAAAAATCGAGATTTTCTTAATGCAGTGACTAATAGAATTATCTGTTTTTGTAATTCAAAATAAAAATTCTATTTAAAATCGAGCGAGTTTGAAGGCTAAAATTAATACAAGTAAAAATTCTTCATTTATTTTATTTAAATATTTATAGAAAATTAAATAAAAATTAATATAATAAAAATGATTTCTGCCAAAATTAATACAGAAAAAAAAATTCTTTTTTATATTGACCTTAAAATGAAGAAATTGAAGATTGTAATTCATTCAGCAAATTATTTATAAAAAAAAACATAAATACAATATAAAACAAATAAAATAATAATATAATTTATAAAATTATTTTTTATATAAAACCCAGACAATCCTAAGAAAAATACTTTCGCTTATTCACCAAAATCGCATTATCAGAGCACATTTCATCAACCAAATTGGATGTCAAAAAAGGGAAACAATGGTAGGGATAAAGCGGAAGACGGGTTTTGCTAAATCCGTGTCGCCCCCGCAGGCTAATTGGGATGTCTTTTTGGCTGGTTTTGTGCTCATTGTTTATTGTTTGGCCCGTGTGACCCGCTGATGAAGAAACAGTAAAGTGGCCGTATTTAATGGGAGTTTCACTAAAGCATTTTGCAACCCCAAAAATTTGGCTTAATTGTTTTAGCTAGTTTATCATCTTTTGTGTAATTTAATTCCATTCTTCAAATGTTTTCCAATTTTTGTATTTTAAATTAAATAAATAAATTTTTGTATTTTAATTCAAATTTCTCCCATATTTTTTTTTTATTTTAATAAAACTTTTTCCAATATTTCAGTCCAATTTACTAAAAACAAAATGTTTGCCATTCGGCCATTTCCGTTGCACAACAATTGCATGTTGCTGAACTGCTTGATCTTCATGCTGATGACAGTGATGGTGCTGCTGCCCATCTCTGACGCTTTCCTGTTCGGTGGTGGCGGTGGCTGCTGCTGCCCGCCGCCATGTCCGCCTCCGCCGGTGCGTTGCGCACCGCTTTGCCCACCGCCATCATGCTGTGAGCAACCGCAATGCCAGCCGCCCTGTCCCGCGCCGCTTCCGCCAATGTGCGACTGTCCATCGTGTTGCACATATTTGCCACCACCGCCCCCGCCGCCATGCTGCTGCGGTGAGTTTTTTGGGGGGCGTAAATCACAAAATAACTGGAATTTTTTATTGAGCAATTTGGTTTTTAAATAGAAAAAAATTAGTCTATTTACAAATGTTTCAAAAAAAATATTTTTTAATTTTGATTCTTTCAATAAAAAAAAAATATTTTTTAATTTTGATTCTTTCAATAAAACTTTAAGCTTTATCGAATTTTTCCCGAAATTTTCACCGAAAAATTCTTCTTTATTATTAAAAATAATTTTATTAAAACTATTTTTTCACTCGAAAAAATTATTATATATATATTTGATTAAAAATAATATGCGAGATTAAATTCGAAAATGAATATTTAAATTTTCAGGTGGAGGAGGATATGGCAAATAATCAAATCAATGCCGTGCCTTTTTTGATATAATCCAATTTGGGATATGTTACTTACTGTATTTTTTTCGTTTTGTTTACTGTACACTTTGCTTTACATGTTATTTTGTGATTGATATATTGTATTTCCACATTTTCTAACCTCATTTTAGTTTTATTTACGTTAATAAATACACTCAATTAAATAATAATACGGATTAAGGTGATTGCGATGGACTAAAAGATTTCCATTGTTAATATGTTTAATGAATACGTGCGTTCTTATTTTCCTGGGGTAAATGACAATTAGGTATGTGCTGAAATTGCCCAAAAAAAGTTGGTCGGGATCCGGATCCGACGAAAAAAGATTGATGTTCCATTAGGGGAGGGCACACACTTGCTAAATCATATGGCAACAGGTGTAATAATGGGGGGAGGGGGCCGCCCTCAACAGAGGTGCGCGAAATTTCGTGTCGTTATTCGTTTTCAAATTTTAAATTTTTATTTTACGTTTCTTTTTTTGTAAAATAAATATTTGCGTTTCGTTTCGTTTTCGTTTTCGAAGATTAGTCATATGGTAAAAGATTCATTGCAAATCATTTATTTAATTAAATATTTTTTGTATATTTGTTTGAATGTATTCATGCTTTCTCTTAAATTCGCATTATTATTTTAATTGAATTATTCGAATTTAATCATTCATAAAAATATCAAACAAAAAAATAAATAAAAACAAAATTTCAAACGTAATTTTCAACATATTTATTAATAAAAATTTGCAAGTGAATTTATTTGTCATAGCAAATCAGGTCCATCGCGAGCAGTTGTATGTGTGTGTGTGTGTGTGTGGTGTGGTGACGTGATCGGTGAATGGACCACAAAATCGAAATTGGACACAATTAATTAATTGTAAGACAAACCGCCCTATCCCAAAAAAAACAGGTACACACACACGCACACACACACACACACACACACACAAACGGCGGAAGCGAAGAAAACGGGGACGTACGGGCAACAAAAAACTTTGCCGCTGGCTAATTGGGCTGTTTGCTGTCAGCCTAATCTTTATCCCAATAAAAAAGCTAATCCAATTAATTGATGGGGCCGGATTTGACGTTATTGTTGTTGTTGAGGAGAAGCGAGGGTGGGGGGAGTAGGGTTTTTTCTTCCCTTTTTTTTTGTTATACTATGATGATGATGTACGAAGATTTGAGTGCATGGACGAAAAAGCCAAACGGGCGGCACAAAATTGAAGGAAAAAAACCGGCTTTTGTAACACAATGCCACATCTACCGCGTTTTTTTTTTCATGTGTGACCTATACATACAACAAATTAATTATTTATGTATGCAATGTGAATGGACAGTATTTAAGCAGCACAGTTTGATCATTTGTATATAATTCTATTTTATTTATAAAAAAGAAAAAAACATTGGATATTTTTCAGTTTGTTTTGTAACCCCTCTCACGAAGAGTTTTTTTTTTAAATTTTTTTCAATGCTAAAATTCAGTTGAACTTTTTTTCCTATTTTAACATTTGAAAATTGTTATCTAAGGAGTTCAAATTGTTTGATCACCTTTCTCATCTCATTTGCCCAAGCCTGATTGATAAATGCCTGGTCCAAATCCCAATAAAAAAAAGTCATTCATTTTTATTAACATTTTTAAATTTATTTTAAATTAGTTTTATTGGATAATTTTTGAATAGAATTTCAAATTTGAATGAGTCACTCACTATCGACAATATTATTTTAATATCTTCCCATTAAGCTTTATAATACAGTGGAATATGTTCGTCCAATCATCTGCCATTATTCTGATCAGTGTTGCTGTTGTTGCGCTGGTGCCTCTGTCCGATGCCTTCCTTTTCGGTGGCGGTGGTAGCAGTTGCTGCTGCTGTTGTCCCCCGCCGTGCCCTCCTCCGTGCCCTCCCCCGTGTCCTCCTCCGTGCCCTCCACCATGCCCACCACCATGCTGTTGCTGTAAATAGAGTCATTTAAAAATCCCGCAGGAGTCATCGGCAATTATAATCATAGGAATTAGAACAATGAAACCGAAAGAATTGCCAACAAAAAAAGTGTCTAAATTCCGACTCATTAGTGATTAATTAAGGTGGAGGCGGCGGCGGTGGTGGTGGCGGTAGACCAATCATTGTGAACTGCGGCGGTGGTGGCGGTGGATGCGGTGGTGGATGTGGTGGTGGCGGTGGCGGATGTGGTGGCGGATGTGGTGGCGGATGCGGAAAATAAATCCACAAAATTTCAAAAAAATTTCATTTTATCTAAATACCTCCGCTGTTAATTAGTAGTAGATTGATAATTGGGAATACATTTTTAGCTTCTTCATGATGTAGTTGTTCTGTTACTCATTTTTCAAATACAACGATCTTTCACAAATTAATTGGGTAATTGTAGTGATTTATTTTCTAATTTTTTTCTGTGTTCGCCAGGGTTGTGATTGATGGAAATCAATAAAATTTGGTATTTGTTTTGATTTTATATTTTGGGTATAATTTTTTTCAATTGAAATACACGAAAGAAAGTATTTACAAAAATTTAAAAATGAATTTTTAAAATTTAAACTAGAAAAAAGTTCATTAAATTTAATTATTATTTTTTCTTGTGAAAAATTAATTAAAAATAAAACCATCCCGGCGGCGCCTATCCGCACCGCCAGATGCTTCGGGTTGGCGATGCGCCCATGTCCATTGGCACTAGGCTTCCGATGGCACCCAACACAGGGCGATTTTGGCCGTTGCCCTTGGACTACAAAATTAATGACGGTGACAAATCAATTTAACGACGATTAAGCCCAGCAGTACAGTCTTTCGCTTTACCCTAGTATGCCTTCCGGTCCTCTGATTAATGGCTTTTAATATTTTTTTATTTTTCTTAATTAATAAGATGGAATCCGGCAAAATCCAACCAAATTTTGATGAAATATTCGGCAAAAAATGGGACAATATGCCAAGTAAGAAAATGGTATCGAATCAATTGCTCAAATGCAAAATGATCAGAATAATATCAAAAGTAATCAAACACAAATGGAGAACCAAATGATCAACAGAAAAGAAAAACAATTCAAAAATTTGAAGCAATTAAAAAAAGTTGAACCAAAAAGGACAATATCAATGGAAAAATGGCACACCAAAATTGAGAGGAAAATTGGAAAATTATTCGGCGCAAATCGCCAAAAAATGGGCATCGACCTTGGCTCCGAGTCCATGAAGATGACACTGATCAAACCGGGTGTGCCCACGGAGACTGTGCTGAACCGGGACTCGCAACGCAAAACGCCAATGGCACTGACCAACCGGAACTGGCAAAGCAACACAAATTTTTGAAAAACCATAATTTTTTATAAGAAAATTTCATGGAAAAAATTTATGTAAATATTAATCATATGGCCCAGACTCAACAAACACTTAAAGCCACTTATTTGAGTGAAGAAACTGCATAAATTTTCAGGGAAAATTATTATTTATGTATTAACAAAAAAATTTTATTTTTGTTCACATTTTCTTATATAAAACATTGTTTCTGAGTTTCTTTTTTAAATGTAATAAATTGATGAACACTCTAAGTTTTAAATTTTATTAAAATTAAAGAACAAGAAATTTCTTCTCTTGATTATTTAATTTTATTTTGTTAAATGTTGCTTAGAGCTACTTGTTCTCGAGTTAATTGAATTTTTAATTTTTTTTAAGAAACATGAGACAAATTGACATTCATTGGCAGGCAAATTAAATTAGCTTTTTTTGCGCAAACATTAAAAGAGTGATGAAATTTTATTATGAAAATTTTGGGGACTAAACTTTTTTTCCTGTCAAAGAAAATGGAATTCTAAGAATTTTCGAGAAATTGTTTCCGGAATTTATTATTCTTAGAATTAAATAACACAAAAGATGTAATAAACTGGCTAAAACAATTAAGCCAAATTTTTGGCTTTAGCAAAACCCGTCTTCCGCTTTATCCCTTCCATTGTATCCCCTTTTTGACATCCAATTTGGTTGATGAAATGTGCTGATAATGCGAGTTTGGTGAATAAGCGAAAGTATATTTTTTTAGGATTGTCTGGGTTTTATATAAAAAATATGTTTAATATAAAAGATAAATATTTAAAATAAAATAATTTCAATTAGGCTGAACATGTGCTTATTTAAGAGAAATGTAGAAATGCAATTTTTGTTTTTATTTATGTATTATTGGTTTTTCAAGATTTTCATAAAAAATTTTTGTTCTTCATTTTAAGGGCAATATAAAAAAGTTTTTTTTTTTGAATTAGTTTTGGCAGAAATAATTTTTAACCAGGCAAATATAAACAATATTTTAAATAGAATTTTTATTTTGAATTACAAAAACAGTTAATTAAATTTGTCACTGCATTAAGAAAATCTCGATTTTTTAAATTTAATTAATTTTTATTTTAAATTTAATAAACATTTAACGTAAAACATTAAAAAGGGTAATGTACTAACAATTCATGTTGAGTCAATAACGTAAATTGAATAATAAATTTACTAACGCTAGTAAATGAAAAGCCGTTTCAAATTTAATTATCATTTTCAGAATATTAAATTAGTGAGACTTATGTTATTTAGCATTGAGCATTAAAACAAATATTTATTGGGACACAATAACACAATTTTATTTTTAAAAATCAGCTAAACCTTACCAAAAGCATTGAAATGGAAGAGAATGACTTGACCAATTTAATGAACGCAAATAATACGGTAATTTTAATTTTAATTTAAATTTCTACAAAAAATTACTACAGTTGTATTTGTTGTACCGTAATGTGTATCCATGTTGGCCACTCATAATCGGGGCAATTGCAATCAATTTGGTGGCCATATTCGGAATGGTTGCCAATTTTGGGGTCATTTGGACAACATTTCGTACAAAGTGAGGGACGAGACGTCTGCTGCTATATGAGCTTGCACAATTTCCAAAAAACTTAAATAAATGTCTAAAAATCTATTCCGATAATAATTATAAAATTTCAAACTTGGCGGTACTGAATCGGTTCGCGACGAACTGACCCCACCCCGGGGCCAAAAATTTTAATGCATTTTTTCAAGTAAATTGAAATTATTTTTTTATTGCACCCCCTTAAAAATGTGTTGTTGCCCATCATTTTTCAGGTCTCTCCATGGCACTGCCAATGTTCTGCTCGCACTTTGCTCCTTTTTTGAACTGCTCCACCAGCATGGCCATTTGCTGTTCCTTTACGTGGCACTTTCTGGCCACAATTTCATTCCCCTTTCATTGGCCATCAAAATTTGCTCGATTTCACTGTTTGCTGTCAGCGGAATTTCGCTAATCATGGCATTCACTGGGTTGGACCGACTGTTGTGCGTCCTCATCCTGGCATTGTAAATTTTTCAAAATTTTTGCTGAGACCGGCAACACCCTTTTTGGCGTTTATATAAAATTCGACTAAAATGGGCCTAATTTACCATAATTCGGTCAATCGATTTTTAAAAATGGAAATCAAAAAAAAAATGAAAAAGTTTCTTTGGGGTTTTCGGATACCGAGCCAAATAATTAACGAAAATTTTTTAGTCCACGAACAGTGAAGAAAATTCCGTATCTTGGCACAATCATTTTTGTTTGCGTGTGCATTTCATCACACAATCTTTTACTTGTCTTTGAATCAACATCCAAAAAGCCACTTTTGATGGTCACCGGCACAATTGGCGATCTGTTAATTGTATGGCCATTTTAAATCATTAACAAATAGCCTACAATTTTCCTATTGGTTTTCATTTAGGGTAATGGAGGCCAGAATATTTCTTCAATAATGTTTGTCTGTAATGCATTTACCATCATTGTTTACGTGATTGTTGGCTTCTTGATCCACAAAAAATCAGGTGTTTTTCTTGCGGAAACTCTACTCAATTCGAGGGGGGGGGGGGCGCAAAATTGGAAAATTGGACATCAACTGTGAAACAAATTTTAATAGTATTTTATCTCTAATTTTTTTTATCCAATATTCTTGTGTCCAATATTTGATGTCCATTTGTCTGATGCCCAATTTTCCGGGACCCAGTCGAACTCTATATCAACTCATCATAAAATTTCTTATTTTTGGAGATTACCGATTTTTCAAAAAAAAATTGTAAATTTATGATTCATCAATGTCAAAATTTCGAAAGTTTTCATTTTGTTTTTTCTAGCTTCAAACAATTCGAACGCGGAAAAGTTCAACCGACGCATCTTTCGGTCGTTGTTTATCATCATTTTGATCAATGTTTCGGGATATTACATATGTTCCGCTTACTATATGTTCATAGTACCAAATTTGTTTCATGAGGACCCAATCAAATGTTGGACAATTACAATGTTTGTCGCCATTTTGACTGTTAATGTCAGTGCCGCCTCCAATGGGCCAGTTTTGTATGTGACGAGGTAAAAATAAAATAATTTTAAATTTAAATAATTTTAAAATTTTAAGTACGGAATATCGGAAAGCATTTGTCCATGAGTTTGGCCTAATTCGCCGCTTCTTTTGCTTTCCAAACAATGCTTCTTCCTCGGCGAATCAACTCCAAGCCAATCATTTGCCAATAAATGTTGTAAAAGTCACGCCTATTTTGAGCCCAAAAACAAAAGTTGTCACGACGGCATTTTGATTAATATTAGAATGTATTTTTTATATATTATATTGTAATAATTCATTTTTTTGTTGTAATCTATGATATTTAGTGATAGATATTAACTATTTAAATGATGAAGTGGAGAGCTCAGAAAGTAAATTTTCAAAATTCGTGACTACATTTCATGATTTTTTCTGCACTAAAACCGAATTTAATAAAATTTGTTGTCAAAAATGCTATATTTCTCTATTTATTCTTAGTTAGAAGCCGAGCGGGAATTTTTTTAGATATTTTAATATAATCTGTAAGAAAATTTTTTGAATTTTCAAAAAATATTTGCTTAAGTACGGTGTTTTCGGTCGTGCAAAAGTTCAAGATGCGGCATTCAAAATAAAAATTCTAAATAAAAATGATTTTTTGATAAAAAAAAATGCCCAAGCACTAAGATACAATGATGAATAATAAAGGGAATTGTGTGAAGATTCTAAGGATTGAAATTTCAAATTTTCAATATAATAAAAAACATATTTTTAATTTGTAATAATTAATTAGTTGCTGATTGTGAGTTCATCGCTCATTTTGCACAATTTTTATTACGTTTCTTCATTTTCATTTTTGCCCCATTCTTCGCCAAATATTTCATTAAAATTCGGTCGGATTTTGCCGGTTTCAATTTCGAAAGCAACGAAAAATACAATTTAAAAAAAAATAAAAAACAACAAAAGCAATAAATTCATTTTTCAATGCATATCGACAAAATTATTGCATAAAATCAATTTTTCAATAATTTATTCCTAAGGTGAAATGCAAATTATTTTTGAATGAATTTATAAAAAACCAGTGTTGAAATGTTTCACATTGTAAATATTGAATGTCCTTAGCCACCGTAGGGCCCTTTGTATCCCTTTGTTCCGCATTAATACAGTAAGCAACAGTACGCCTTTATTCTGGGGGAAGGATACAATGCTTAGGCCCTCTTCCCGACTCGGTCTCGGGAGCAGAGACTGCCGGGGAGAGACTCGATGTGAATAATAGTGATTAAGAGAAAATCCCCAGGGGCGTAATCAAAGATGGAGGGGGTGAACAAAGAACCACTCACTAAGAGAGAGACAATTGTTTGGAACATAAGATATAAAGTGTGACATTTAGATTACAGAATAAATGGTAAATATTGAATAAATGTGATTGATCATTATTATTATCGTATTCAATATTATATTGTTCAGTTATGTTGGAGATAACTCGAGAGCTATGGCTGATCATCAAAATAAACAATGCAAAAAAGGCAGATTAATCTACATATTTTTTGAATTAGCGCGCAAAAATTGCCCCATTTGGCACTATGAATCATTTTTGTCGAACATAATGTTTTTTTTGACAGAAAATAAAAATAAAATATGAGACCGGATTTCGAGGCATATGCCTTTGTAAGTTTTTTGATTTATTTTTACGTGTTTTGCTCTCTAAAAATCTTTAATAAAAAAATTTTTTTTAAATGTTGTCTAAAAAAGGTTTCTTTTTGCTGCCTTTTTCCAATTTTTCGTGCCTTTTTTGTCCTTTTTGTCCATTTTTTATGCCTTTTCTCACCTTTTGTGCCTATTTTAGGTGCCTATTTTAAAAATTTTGGTGCCTAAAAGTCCGGTCACTAATAATTACTGAAAAACATATTTAGCAATTCTTTCATAAAAGAGTCTTAAAAATTAATCTTATGTTTCATCTTTTTTATTTTATTCTCATTGGAATATTGAATTTGTGCTTAAAAATATTAATATTAATTTTCATTTTAATATTAAAATGAATATTTCTTTTACTTTTATTATATTTTGGCACCAATTCTTTCTTCCATATTTTTCATTTTCATTTTTGTTTATCTTTCGTATTTTGATCACTTTTGATAACATTTTGATTAGAATATTTGCTTGTTTGATCAATTGGGTCGGTCCCCATTTCTTCACCGATATCAACTGGTGATAGTGAGGTCTCGTTTTTCTCAATTTCTATCCTTTTCTCTTCAGTTTCATTTTTGTCCCATTTTTCGCCAATTCGAAAATTTGAATGCATTAGGTAACAGATTTTCACCAAAAAGATCAATTTTTGCTTTTTTAAGCAACTTTTTAATAAAAGGTAAGTTTGTGGTGCGGCGATGCCGATAGGCAGCAGCGGGTTTTTTGAATTTTCGATAAACATTTAATTTTAATTAATGTTAATTAATTCATTTATTTCGTTGGAGTCAATGGCGTGGATATTGGTAAAAAAAATGCAATTAATATATGCATTTTATATAATAAGTATGCACATCATGGATGTGTAGACACTCCCATGAAGATTTTTCGGGGTTCGGGAAGCGAATTATTTGTATTTACTTTAATGAGTTAAAGTAATTTATTTATTTATTGTCATCTATGAAATTTAGTGTTAAAAGAGCCGTTTTCACTGGGAAGGTCTTAAAACTAATGATTTTATTCTAATTAATGCAATGCGAGAAATATTGCATATCAATAACAAAGAAAAAAAAACTAAAAAGATCACTACAGTATGAAAATCTAATGTGGATTGACGTGAAAATTAAGCGAATTAAATGATTTATTTTCCGAATCCGAATCCGCCACAGCCACCGCCGCATCCGCCGGCACAGTTCACAATGATTGGGCCGCCACCACAGCCGACACCGCCGCAACCTCCTGAATTTTAAAATTTGAATGGCTATATGTTACCCAAATTTTTAAATCCATTTTTCAGTGTAAATTTTTAAAACGATTTCGCCCAACTTACCGCAACAGCATGGCCGGGGGCACGGTGGTGGGCACGGGGGAGGGCACGGAGGAGGGCACGGGGGAGGGCAGGGCGGAGGGGAGCAACAGCAGCAACAGTTGTTGCCACCACCGCCGAAGAGAATGGCATCGGAAAGTGGCACCAGCGCAACAGCAACGATCAGCAGAATGGCAGATGATCGGACGAACATTTTTTAATCGGATTTGATTAAGATTAAGCGGCTAAAGGGAAAGAAAAATAATTAGGTGACAAGCGGCTCGATCTTAGAGGAAAATTGTTGGCAATGTCGGGAGACGGCATGCCATAACCCAGCGAAGTACCAATAAAGTGGGGCTTAGGGAAGTCACTGGGGACGTCTACTCGAATTTTGGGGTCGGGTTACTGATTGTCCTCGATTTGTTAATGAGACCCGTTAATTGGGGATTAGTCAAAACAATAAGAATTTGTGGTTGGAAGGGTGTGGGATCGACATGCCATTTATTAAGTGCCAAAAAAAAGTTGAGACTAGTGATTGAGGTTCTGTAAATGAATTTGTGGTTGTGTTGTGTGCCTTCGTTGATCCAATTAGCCTTAAATACTCTGTCCAATCGCTTTGCTTTTGCCCAATGTCTCACCGTTCTGTGCTTTGTGCTGCTTTCTGTGCTAATCCGGTTCTGTTTCGCTGCTGTTGCGCCCGATTTGCTGTTGATCCATCCGTCCAGACATTGTGTTGCGATCACTTTTTGCTGATCATTTTCCCAAATTTTTCCTTCCCCTCTCTTTTCGCTGAGTTGTCCCCCCTTTTTTTGGGATGGCCCAATGACATTTTCCATGATTAAATTCGGTGCCTTTTTTGGCTTTCGTTATTTTATGCAATTACATATTTATGTGCTCCCCATTTGTCTCTTCATAATTATCCCCGTTAATTTCCCTTCCAATTAACTTTTTTTAATTGTGATTAATTATGTTCGTCTGCTCTGCTTGTGTTTTAATTGCTTTCTAATATTTTTTTTTCTCAATTTTTTGCTTTTATCTTTTGCTAATGGAATTGTGAATTATTTGGGTTTGGGTGATTAATTTCAGAAAAATTCATTATCAAATTTTGAAACTAATTTTGGAATAATTTTTACATGAAAATTTTCAAAATTACATTCATCTTAATAAAATTTTCTATATCATTTAAGTGAAAAAGTTTATTTTATAACAGAAAATGTATAATGCAAATAATGAATAAATTATAAATGTAAAAATATTAATATACAACAATTAGCAAATTTAAAAATGACGTACCTCAAAAAAAAATCACATTTTAGGAACTGATGAAAATTTCTTTTTCCACTTTCTTAGCGCTTCAAAGCCAATTTCCAATTTCTTAGCAATTATTCTGTCGCTTGTTTTTAGATTTCTTTCTTTCATTTCGAAATATTGCTTCATCTTTTGTAATTTGTTCTCATTGGAATATTTATTTTGTGCTTAAAAATAAAAAATATAAAAATTAATACAAAAAATTGTCTACTTTGACTCTTATGAAGTTTTTCATTTTTATTTAAATTAAATTATTTTTTCCATTTGTATATTTTTTCGCGATTTGTGCCTAATAATTTTCCAATTTCCACTCAATTTTATTGCTGTCTTTGTTTACGTATTTTCTGTTCTCTCTTAAATTTTCTTAAATTTTATCAAATTTTCGAATTATTTCTCTTTTCTGTTGATCATTTGATTCTTCTTTCATATTTTGATCACTTTTCATGATCTTCTGATCAGTTCACATTTGCTTAATTGATTCGGTTCCATTTTCTTCACTGTTTTCCTCTTTTTGCTCAATTTTGATCGCGTTTTCTTCATTTTCATTTTTGTCCCATTCTTCGCCGAATATTTCATCAAAATTTGGTCGGATTTTGCTGGATTCATTTTTATTAAATACGAAAAATATAAAAAATATTTTAAGCCAAAAATTCATCTTTTCTTTTTGGGAAATCGAATTATTGCAATAAATGAATTTGTTTAATATTTTGTTCGCCTTTTAATATTAATATTCATTTTATTATTTTTACAAACAGTAAATTTGCCACGTATCATGAGCAGTTAAATCAATTTTTTACTTAATTTTATAAAAAAACAAAAAAGCTGAAAAAATAAAATTAAAAAACCCAAATACATAATTATTCCGTAACTAATTTCTTTCAAAATTTCCAATTTTTCAATTTTATTAGTAATAAAAGTGTAAAAAATATTAAATGCCAAAAAAAGCATGGAATATTTGTTTTAATGCTATTTTGTTAACAAATCTCTTATTATTTAAAAATTTTGAGATGCAAACTAGTTTTTATCTATTTTCATTTTACAATTAAAATCTTTCATTTATAAATAATTACAACAAAATATGAAAATGAAATTAATTAATTAAATTGCACTATAAAGAATTGATGAAAATTTTTAATTGAATATGTGCATTCTTCTTCTGGTACAAATGTTGAAGAGGAGAGCGTTTCATGAGTTTTAACCACATCCGCCGCAGCCTCCTCCACCTCCGCCTTTACGTTTAAAATTTATTTTATAGAAAATCTTTTTCTGTCAGAATTTTTCGTCTAAAAACGAGGGACTTATTCCATAAAATTCTGATCATGAAGTCTTATTTAGAAATGATCCGGTTCCTGTATCGATGCGGATAAACGGAATGGTGCAAGTTCAAAACTTACAAGGATTACTGATCCTGGTATCAGGTATACAATGCTCAAAAGCCGATTATAGGTAATTAAGGAATTTAATTGCTGGTAATCAAATCCTCCAATTCTTTTCCCGAGTCCTCCAGGGGTTTCAAAAGTAAAGCCCGATTAAAGACAGGATTTTTGGAGGACAGTAAGCCTAATCCCGGTGCTGACCCGGAATTTTAAAATAATGGTTTGTAAATTATTATTTTTTCACTGTACTTACATCCGCCACCGCCACCACCACAGCCACCTAAAATGCATAATAATATTTTAATATATTTACCCATTTTGAAATTAAATGTGCTAACCTCCACCTCCACAACCGCCACCACCACCACCACAGCCCCCTAAATAATTTAAATATAATTTAAATTAAATTGGGATTCCAGAAAAATTATGAATCATGCACGACCTCCGCAACCGCCACCGCCAGACTGTCCACCGCCGCCACAGTTAATGATAATAGGGGGGCCACCACCTCCCCCGCCACCGCATCCGCCACCACCACCACCTCCTCCTCCGCCTGAATTAATTTAATAATTTAAAATGGATTAAAAACAAATTCATTTTAATCGGAATTTATATTTTTTTTTTTAATATTTGCCGACACACCACAACAGCATGGTGGCGGGCATGGAGGCGGGCACGGCGGGGGACAACACATTTGCATGCCGCCAAATCCAAAAGCATCACCCATGTGGGCAAGGGCACAGAACACCAACAGCAACAAAAGGAGCATAAATTTCATATTTTATGCAATTGCCTATTTTTGAAAATCAATTTTCAATTATTTAAGATAATAAAAAAAGAAAATTTCGGAAAAATTCAACAATTAAAAATTTAAGACTTATATCAAGGATTGAAAACTATTAATATAAAGAATTTTATTATTTCATTATATTTTAGCAATGTGGTAATTAGCAAGCATTTTGAAAATTTTTTTGTTTATTTTTTATATTCACTAAAATAATTCTTTTTGGCTATTTACTGTCTATTTAGGCAATTAAAAAGGTATTTTATTAATAAAAATAAAATAAATATTTCCAAAAAAAATAAATAAACAATTGCAAAAATAATGAAAAAGAGAATGAATTTATTTTGGGCATTTGGCAGTTATAAACCCAACTAATTAGCTTAAATATTAGCCCATTCAAGCAGTAAAAAAGTGTCAATCATTAATCATCTCATTCCAACAATATTGCATCCTTTTTCCTGTTTTTTCAAGTAATATTGTAAAAAATATCAGCAAATATTGTTCCACCAATAATAGTCAACGCAATTTTGCAAAAACTTAATTACCATCATGCGCGAGTCATTAAGCGAATAATTAATTAATTACGCGATTCTCGTCCAGCAACGCCCGATCATTAATTAAGCGATGCTCACAATCAGAAGAAACCGCATTTGGTGGCATGTGAGAGATGATTTTTCGATTAGTCAAGCTAAATCTCTGCAGAAGCTTTATAGATTCTCTCATTTTGATTAAACCTGTTCAGATGAATATAATAATTTGCATTATTGTTTTTGGGATGTATATTTTAAGTGATGAAAAAATATTAATTAAATAAATTTCCGCGAATCATCGGCATTTTCTTTAAAAAAAAATACTATAGCTTAATGCCTTTATTAATTATCGCACAATTATAGCAAATTCATTTGATTTAGAGCATTTAAACAAAATTAATTTTGAAAATAAACGCGCAATTTTTTTAAATTTCTAAAATTATTTTATTTTTGATACCATATGAAACAATAAAATTAAAATAATTTTTATTTCTGTATGTAAGTGTTATTTTCTAAATGATTTACTAAAATGATTTTTTTTTAATTTAGGTTCATACTTTTTTCGCAATAAAAGTATAAAAGTGATCAAAAATTTTGCTTAAAATTTTTACAAAAAATTGAGCCTTTGATCAGATCATCACTAATTTTACAGGCAAAGGCTAAGAACTTTGCTACGATCTTCGCATTTAAGCCATCGTGAGAACACATTCTTTTCGTCAGGCAATTTTGAAACTTGTGAATCATTCATATTTTTGAACGCTCCAAATTCTTCCGTCTGAACATTTGGCAGCGCTCGTTGCTTGGCGGCATTTTTCTCATAACTCTAAAACATACATTTTTTAAAATCAACTTAAGTAAGTGCCAAGATTTTTTTTAATTTGGATGAAAATTATTTTTAAATGAAAAAACTAATATAATTAGCAAGGTTAAAAAACCAACGCAAAATTTTCAAAAAAAAATAACTTTTTCTTTGATATTAAAATTTACAAAATATATATATATATATTTCTAATGAAATTTTGTTGATTAACCAAATTTTTGCCAAAACAGCAAAAAAATATTTGGAAATCTAAATTAATTTATTAAATATAATAACTCTCTACCGTTCTTTTTTCAAGCACCTCGAATGAAGTTATTACAATATTATAATTAAAAAACCCCACCCAAAAACATTTAAAACAAATTAATAATTAAAACATTACATTGGCATTTTTCCGATCGTTCTCTTCAACAATGCCCAACAAAGTGGCAAATTCATTCTTTAACCTTTCTTGAATTGAAATAATCTTTTCAATTTGTGGCTTTGTCGTGCTTGTTGTTGTTTCTTCCATAACTGTTGTTGTAATTATTGCTCCGATTGTTGTCGTTACTGTTGTCGCCGTATTATTTTCCGGGATGATTTGGTCCACTAATGTGCTGTTGTTATTGTTCATTGTGCCGTTGGCACTGATTTCATGTTCAAATTTGGCGCCACTGTTTCGCGCATTGGCATTTTGATTTTTCTTATAGCTGCTGAATGAGACCATCGGGAATTGTTGTTGCTGCTGTTGTAGTGGTAATGGTTGTGGTGATGATGGTTGATTTTTAGAGACCACCAAAGGCTCATCATGAAAATTGAATTTGGCCCGCATTGTGTGCTTCCAATTGTCCAATTTGGCCGAAATTTCGGCCAACCGATCCATCAAATTGTCAAAACTGTCCCGGTCTGCTGGGTTTTTGACCAAATGATCATCGACCAAATCGCTTCCCGCCGGGTTGCCATGTTTGGCCATAAAATTTCTCAAGAAATGCTGAAAATTTGAGGGGATTTTCAGCAAATTAACAAAGACCGAGATGGGATTGATCTTAGTAGCTCTATAGAAAATTCCCGGAATCCTAATCCCATATTTACCAAGCCGGGCCAAAGCGGGATTTTACTCGTGCAACCCATGGCCTAGCACGATTCCTAAATCCTGACCCTGATTCCAACTTTTTCAAAACTTTGGTCCTTAGAAATTTGTAAAAAATTCGTAAAATTTTGTTATCCTCCCCAAAGACTGGTTTGAGAATGCCATAGTTAAAACATTTTCTTTAAGAAGTCACCTCCATGCTGTTCTTGGCATTCATGCTTCTGGTTAATTTGTCGCATAAATCGCGCTTACGCTCACAGCAATTTTTGCCAAATTTTTCTTCATCGGAGATTTTCGACGGCACAAATTCTTCTTCACATTCACATTTGGACCTACATATTTATGATTAAAAACTTTAAAAAAAAAATTCGCATTATAGATTTTGGCATTTTTCATTAATTTTTTATTTTACTTTAAAATTTTCCTGTTTCTCAAACTTTTTTTTAATTTTATTTATTAAATTAGTTTCATTATAAATTCCTTTTTGGGGTTTTAAATTAATTATTTTTTACTTTACAATTTTCCTTTCTCAATCTCTAATAAAAGACTTTTCATTTTAAATATTTTAAATTTATTTTTTGTTGTTTCAATTTTTAAAAACTTAATTTAACACGATCGTATTACCTTTCATGCTGCGGCTTTTCAACATTCCGTTCTCTTCCCATGATGATACTGCTGCTTGTGGTGGTTGTACTGCTTTCAAATGACGCTTTCTCAACAGCGCCAGCAGTTGCAGCAACTTGTTGCTGTTGTTGTTGTTGCGGTGCTTGCACAATCAGTGGGATTAGCAGTGCATGGGTTGCGTCGGCAGGTAAAGCATTGTGCAACAGAGCGGGCGGCGCCAATTGCTTGTGCGGTTGATGCGGTTTTGTGGGTGCCAAAAATTTGGATCTCAATGATGGAAAATGCCGTGCCGAAGTTGGAAACAATGGGTGTGAAACTAAAAAAAATGCAGGTTGAGATTATTGTTTTTAAACAAAGTTGAGAAAACTAGGGCTTTTTTGGTGTTTTTCGAATTTTAAAATTGCGTTTCAAAACAAGTTTTTTAAGAAATTTTTCTATTGCAAAGTTTGCATAGCCTATAGTAATAAAATTTCTGAATTTAGATAATCCAAATTGAAATGAAATTTTAAATTTTCAGAAAATCAAAAAATGACACAGTCTCGGAATGCAGAAAAAAATGCTGATATGGTAATAGAAATTTTTACCGTATTTTCGGGTTCGGATCCGGTTTCAGTTTTTTTATTATTTTCTACCCTATTGATTTTTTTCATTTTCTTTAAATTTTATCTTACCCTTAACAATCTTTCCAGTTTCTTCTTCAATTTTGTAGAATGGACGTGCTGTGCTCATTTTTGATTCCATAAATGGCGACCGATTGAATTTTGATTGAAACCGACTGAACAAATTTATTTAATTATTATTTTTGGAATTTTGTAAATTTTACTGATGGACTGAATTAAATTCGTCGACATGCGAATTTTGCTCTTGAAATTTGGTTGACGTTGCATGACAGCAGCATGTCATTCCCAAATTTCTGTTTTAAATATTAATTAAAAATTTTTTTTAATTAATAAAGTTATAGAAAGACCTGTCGCATAAAATTGATGAAGTTGCAAACCGCTAAAAAAATTTTACTTTTTAACGTATGAATAATTAGCAATTTTTATTTTAGAATTTAATTTTTTTCTATTATTTAATTTCCAAAACCCGGTGAATAAACAATATTTATTCGATAATTAATTAATTTTCAAAAATGACTTTCCAAAACACATTAATTTGAAATTTTTTATTTTCTAATTTAATTAATTTATTTTTTGTATTATTAAACTTTTGTCCGGGAAGGCCCGCCGGAGTCAAGCAACATTCGGGAATTATTTTCTATTTATTCCGATTTTCAAATTTATTAAACCATCATTTAAAAATTACCTTACACATGGCAGCAATATAACAAAAATAAATAAAAAAGGTTTTTGAAGAAATATTAATTAGCAACATTTTGTGTCACAATTTCGCTGAGCTTGTTTCGCGATAAATTAGCAAATAAGGTATATAAATATGCATTTGTCGTCAAAAATCTTGTTCTCCCAAACAAAATTCACCGGTGTTTGATTTTCATTGGATTAAATAAATTCGGGGAGGTCCTTAAGCAAATAATTTATGATTCCTGCTCTGGAAGTGACCCAACCAAAAAAAAAGAAAGAAAAAATTGTTGGAGGTAGACGAAATGTAAGTGAATTAAAAAATAAATAATTATATCAATTATTAATTTTTTATTTAATCGTTATTTAAATATTTTAATTTTTTAAAACAACAAATTAAATGACGATGATTAAAAAATGAACACAAAGTTTTTATTTATTGGAAATTTTGTAAACAACAAAATAAAATATGTATGAAACAAGGTTTTTACTCATTTTAAATTATAATATTATACCGACAAAAAAATTTTTAATCATTTTTTTGAAAAGAATAATTTAAATGATGATAATTAAAAAGGACCCAAAAAATTGAAAACAATGTTTTATGAGTTAAAATGAAAATATTAAGAATTTTTACCACTGTATTGCGCCTTAGTTTTTAATATTTTTTTTCATATAAAAATTACAATTTAATTATTGATAAAAAAAAATTCTGTTATCATCACAACATTCCGTATCCTTGTAATGTTTTCTGAATTATCACAACGGTTGTGTTATGCCAAATGATAGAAATCTGAAAATTTTTTTTATATATATTTAAAAATAATTATTGATTTTTTAATATTTGAAATTTTTAAAGTTTTTTGACCTGATCGGTGTCAGTGGCGCATGTGAAATGTATGTAAATTTGTTTCCGCGGGTTTTTGTTGAGTTGTTGAAATTTTGTGCCAATATAATCAATTTGGGCATTTAGGGTTTTTTCTCCTATAATTATTTTCAATTTTTATTTATTTTTCATAATTAATAATTAGGGATCAAATTTTTAGGAAAATGTCTAAAATTATTGCCCACTTAATACTTTGAGATAAGCAAGAAAAACTAGTTTTAATCTTGGTTAAAAGCTTTTCGGCTGATTTTTATAATGCCAATTTTTGCCTATTTTGGGCTTTTTCTGCTTACAAATTAATGCCTTAGTCATCTTATTTAGTGCAAATTTTCTCATTTTTTTTATACCCATTTCCGAAAAATTCCTTACCACAAAAATTTATTTTATTTTTTCTTGACGCCAAAAATTTTCATAAAAATTTTTATTATTGAATTTATTCATTTACTATTGAAATAGCATAATTTAGCTTTTTTTTGCTACCTAAAAATTTTAATGAAAATAATAATTTTTTTTGCGTTTTCGTGCCTAAAAATCTTATCCCTATAAATATTATTAAAAATCCGGAATTTTGGTTCGGTAATGGCATAATGCCTCTGTCTGATTAAAATTTTTAAAGAAATCCTACTAGGATCTGTTAAACCAAACAAGCTGTACCAAAATAATTTTTGAAGCACACACTGATCGATTGGCCCTGTCGAATTTTTTGCTCAAACAAATCACGCTTGTTGAGGAATAAGATGAAGCAAGTCTTGATGAACCAACGCGAGTTGCAAATGGTGCTGAAGATTCGCATGGATTCAATCAATCGATTCTTAATTAAATTTAAACTTTTTAAATTAATTAAATTTTAAAGAAAATCAAATTTGAAAGAATTTATTATAAATGAAAACTTTGCACCATTTTATTTTAATTTATTAAAAAAATCAGAAAAATAATCGAGACAGGACTCGTCAGGTTAATTATCCATGAATCAAAGCCAATTTTTTTTGGCATTTTAAATAAAATCTAAGAAATTTATTTGTGAATATTTCATACAACTGTGGGTGATTCTCGTGAATTTTGATCAAATTCGCTAATTGCCGAGAGGAAAATGATCGCTTGAACATGCTAAAATAAAATAAAATTTTTAAAATTTTCATTAAAAAATCACATCAAAACAATGTATCCATTTACGGCGTTCTGAACGGCATCCGCCCACATCAAACACACAAAAATGGACATCTTTTATATCATAAGTCACCTGTGCATTTTTTTAAATTAAATGTAAAATAATATTTATTTTAATTATATTTTTAGTTTATTTTTATTTTTATTTACTCCTGAAAATTTTAATATTTTCTGTAATTTTTACTTGAACAATTTCGGTGGTCTCAATTCGCAGATTAAGTATGTCCTGGACAGTTGGCACGTAACCAATTGAGCTGACACGGTCAAGCGAATTGAGAAAACTTAATTAAAGGAATTTTAAAAAACGTATTCAAAATTTGCAGCAATTTGGGGATGGTGTAAATTTAAAACAAATTTAAATAAAAAATATTATCATTTAAAATTTGAGTCAAACAATTCGTACAAATTTTCTTTTAATTTTCAAATAAAATCTAAAAATGTTTCTCAAGAAAATTCAAAATAAACTTATTGGTAGAAAAATTGTTTTAAAAAAAAATTAAATCAAAAAATTTAAACTTTTATTAGCAAAAAATTCATAATCTAGATTTTATTTTGAAATTAAAAAGAATAATAATGTACGAAGTGCATTTTGTACGAATTGCCGCCATGACCCCTAAATTTTTCCCCAAATATTTTATACGGTATCATTGGTCTTTATACTGTATCATTAGGCCACACATACTTTTTTTTAAAAAGTTTCAAAAATAGCAATAATTTTTTTGTGGGCGTCCGTCGTTTTTGGCACCCCCAAAAACTCTGTAAAACTTACTAAATTGAATTTTCCACAAAGTGAAACTCATTTCTCCGTGGTAACACTTTTTCCAATAGATTTTTGTCGTCCCATAATGCGCGAAGTGCTTCCACCATTTTCACATCAAATGGTCGCCGTTCTTCACAGCGCTCCTTCACTTCCAATACTTTATCGGCGTAAAACTTGAAATAATAAAAAAAATTTACCGTACTTCCTAAAATAGAGCCCCGGGGGGCTCTATTTTTCAACCCCCCTCAAAAAAGGGCCTTTATTTCAGGGGAGGCTCTATTTTAGGGGGGGGGGGCTTTAATTTAGCAAATACGGTATATGATTTTATTTGAAGATGAAGTCAGGAATTCAGGCTTGTAAATATTTCTGAATCCATAATTTTATTTATTTTTTAACACGAACTGACAAATTTTTTTGAGCATCCAAACCCCGAATTCTGTCATGTTAATTCAGACATTTCCAAATTTTGGGGTTTTTTTTGCCCCCCCCCCTAACTGAGCCCGAATTACTGTATTTTATCCCGATCCCACCTGTCTATTAATATCTACCAATAATTTATTTTATTTTATTTTTTTGGTAATATTGCACCTCTAAATTGGGGTTGTCAAAATGCATTTCCATATTTTTCATTGCCGTCAACAGGACGAACATGCCATCAATGATATTACTGAACACATATTCCTTGAACTCCAAACGTTCATTCTCCGAAAAGCCATTTGCATGTAAAATTCTATAAAAATAAAAAAATAATAATTCAAATAATTAGATTGGATTTAGATGGCCTTTAAATTTCCAAAAATTTTATTAGATGTCAACCAATCGAACCCATGACGAAAAGCGTAAAGAAAATTTGAAAAAGGAATTTTTAAAACAAAAAATTTTTTTTAATTTAAACGAATTTTATTTTTATTTTTGCCTTTTCCCCATAAAATGCCATTCATAGTGCTTGTAAAAATTTTTACCTTTGATCCCAAAAAGTGAAAAATGAAAGGTGAAAACGAAAACCCAGCCCTGCTGTTGTTTACCTCATTTGCTTGACCATTGTTGTTTTGCCGGCTTCTGCTGAGCCTAAGGCAAAAAAACGTAAAAAAATATGTAAATGAATTAAAAATTAATAAATTACATACCCAGCAATAAAAGCTTGACCACTTTTTTCTGTGCCAAAAAATCCTTAAAATTAATTAAATTATTCATTTAATTATTTATTTTATTTGCGAAAGTAAGTAGCCTACCAAATGGAGTTGTTTGTCTATTTCTTTTGAACGCGCAATCATTGCCTTTGTCTCTTGTGATTCACAAAGTCCCATCAGATTTTATTAAAAAATTTAAGAATTTAATTTTTTCTAATAAAATTAAAAAAATTTAAATTGTTATATATGACTAATATTTAATTTAAATTATAAACATTTTAATGAATTATACGGAAGTAAATTTGATTTAATGAGTACAACACCAATAATACATAAAAAGCTAATTATTCACTTGGGATTTTTGAAATTATTGAAAGTTTTTGTTTAATTCTCCCAATTCGAAATTAAAGATTTTCAAATTAGGATTCGAACACAAAAAAATAAATTTTAACATTAATTCGAATATATTTAAGAGTCAACATGCCAAACAAAAGTGTGACAAACAGTTCAAAAATCAGGTTTATCCTCCAACTTTTACGATGAAGTTAAATTTTTAAATGAAAATAGTCATTTTTCATTTGTAGATTATCTAGTGAAAATTTGAATACCATATTTGACAAGCTCATTAAAACAAAACTAATACGAATCAGAGTACAAATTGGGTGGTCTTTCAAGTGTACACAATGCCAAGATAGCCATTTTTAAATATGTTTTCGGTGGATAATGGAGAAAATAATAAAGATTTACTTTACAATCACCTGCTGCTGTTTAATAACATATGCAAATATTCTCAAATAAAAAATTTAATTAAAAACGCATTGACATTCAAAACGTTAAATGCGTCAGTGGTTTTTTCAGCATTTTTTTTACGACGAAAATTGGGTGGCATGGCAAATAATTATGAATAAAAAATGGTTAATGATGTGTTATTAAAATATATCGAAGAATGCATTTGTAAACATCACAACCCTAATTACCCGATGAAATATGGGATAAATTGTTTTCATTATTTAAGAAAAAGATTTGTGTAATTTATTTTGAAAAATAAGAAAAATTTAAAATCACAGTAATAAATTCGAATTTTTGTATATTTTTACTGTTGGATTTAAAAAATCTTAAAAGCTGAAAATTTACGCTTCAAAATAGGCTAATTTTTTAGGATATTGTATATCCAAAAGAAAATTCCGCAAATTTATATAATTTCAGAGTCTCATATGAGAATTGTATAAAATTTTTATAAATATGTAAATTCCTTTTATTACACATTAAACACTCATTTTTGTAAAATAAAATATAATTTTTCGTATTTAATTAGTCAAAATCCGTAATTTTTTAGAAATGTCACGCCTTTCTATTTTCGTTATTTTCAATTTATTTTTTCTCATCCTTGCGACATTTTGATCATAAGGGGTACCATCGGTTTGGCCAGCACAAAACTCTCGCAAAGATGAAATCATTCATTCAAAGTTTGACTAATAATCGCTAGTGAAACCAACAAAAATGCTAAAAATTCATTTTTAAAAATTTCAAAGAAATTTGATTTATCATATAATATTCAGGAAATTTGTTGGCGTTTTACATGAAAGGTTCCTGGAAATTTAAGTTGTTTAGGTTTCATATATATTTACTTTATTGCTCTAACAGCAAAAAAAGCATGCTAAAACTTTTTTGAATTAACAAATATAAATTAAGAAATTTATTTATTTTTTTACAATTTCTTACCTATTTTTATCTTTTATGCTATATAATTTAAAGGAAATTTTTAGATGAAACTATTCATTTATAAAATTTTCTAGTTTTGCTTGCTTATCAGAGCTTTTTTAAATTTATTTATTGTAAATTTTAGAATTTTCAAATAAAAATAATTTATTTTATTTAATATTCTCGCAAATTTCGCAAATTACATATTAAAAATAATTTATTTATGAAAATGAATTTTTTTTTTTTACATAAAATGAAAAAAATTCCTAACTTTTTGAATTCGATTATAAAATATTCAAGAATTTTTCAGGCATTTTACATAAATTTATTCCAGGAAATTTAAAGCTGTTTAGATTCGATATTTATAATTAATTTATTGCTCGGTTTTGTTTAGTTTATTTTTAAATTTTTTGTATTTATTTATATTTTTGTTTATTAATTTTTAATTATGTATAAATTCCTTATTATAATTTCATAAAAATTCACGATGGCGCCATAAGACTAAAAAACTTTGATAATTTTTTTTTCAACAGTCATTTTTTAATAAATTTATCAATTGATAACAACAAAACAATATTGCTAAACGTTCAAATGATTTTTTTTTTTTGGAATTGCAAATTCCAATTTTTTTTTTCTTATTTCTTCCCTTATTTTCATTATCTAGAGCATTCATTATCAGCTTCATCAAAATTCATAATTTGTTTTCTACTATTTTTCATTCTAATGAAGAATTAAATTACTTTTAATAAAAATTTAAGACTCATATACAGCTCTTTATGAATTACTAGGAAAATTTTTAGATTAAACTGTTCATTTATAAAAATTTTCTAGTATTGGTTGCATAGCAGAGTTTTTTTAAATTTATTTATTGCAAATTTTCGAATTTTCTAAGTAAAAATAGAAAATTTTTTATTCAATATTCGCGGAAAGTATATTTTACAAATATTTTTTATTTTATGAAATTTTATTTTTATTTTTTTTACATAAATTGATGACAAATTAATTTAGGAAAAAATATATAAATGAAGAAGTTTTTTCGTCTTAAACAAATCATTTATTTCTGCTTATTTTTTGTTATCCCATTGGCTGAATTTGTGAAATCCGATGCTGATGAAGATGGATATTGTGAATTAAGCTGTTTCAACGATTGGAAAGCTGCTATAAGGCATGAAATTTGAAATTTTTAGAAAAATTGAATTTTTTTTAATAATTTCCATAGCATATTAAAAAATGGCATTTTTCTCGGGTACGCCAATTTCAATTTTTCTCCAAATAATATAGGTAGCACATATAAAAAAAAATGTCAATCAAATTTTAAATGTCTATTAGAGTAATTAATTAGCGTCAATTAAATTAAATTTGTAAAATTATCAAATTTTTTGGGTTTTTATAATTTTCAGTATTAGGAAAACCAGAAAAATCTTGATCCCAAAAACCCAAGATTTATAGGCTGCACAACTGGGGCGGCAATTTCAACTTCAGCACCCAAAACGTCCTATACCCGCGCACCACGGCACAAGTGCAACACGTCGTCACGCACGCGGCACGGCTGCGCGTAATTGGCAGACGGCACAGTTTCAGCAAAATTGGTGACAGCTGTGACACCATTTTGTCAACATTGGGCATGAATTCGGTGATCGGATTTAACACCAAAGCATCCACCGTCACTGTACAAGCTGGCATCACGTACACTGACCTTATGCCCACTCTATGTCAGTACATGCAGATTTTTTCACTGGACAATTCATTTCTGGCAAAAGTGTCAATTAGTGGCAGGGCAAAATGAAATATTTTGAGACTGGTTTTACGGGTTTTCCAGGACTTTGTGGTCTTTGAAGGGTCAAAGACTTTCTTTTGAGTGATATTTTTGGGAATTTAAGAATTTTTTATAGTTTTTTGATAGAAGATTAATGACAAAGACAGATTGTTTAATTTGCAAATTCTTAAAATAGGCATAGTGTTTTTTCTTCAAAGCTTTTTTCACAAAAATGAGCATTTTGACCCCAGATGATTCTTTTTTCCGATCAAAGGTTAATTTTCTTTTTTCCGATCAAAGGTTGATTTTCTTTTTTCCGATCAAAGGTAGATTTTAAATTTTTTGAGAGTAAATATATTAAATTAAAAATCAAAAATTTGATTTATATATTTACATATAGGCCAAACATTATATAATAAATTTAGGCCTATCTGTCCTTCTTACCGAATTCGTTTAAAAATTCCAAATTTCTTTAATTTTTCAAATTATATTCTATTTTTTAAATAAAATTTATTTATTTGCGTATTTTAACAGATGCCAACAATTTTGCTTTGCCAAATTTGGCAGCGACTGCCGAAATCACTGTTGGCGGTGCCATCCAAACTGGTGTCCATGGCAGTGGCATTGGCCTTCAAAATTTGCCGTCCCAAGTGCGTTCCTTGCAAATGGTGTTAGCCAATGGAAAAATTGCACATTTTGACGCAAACAGTCCGGAATTCAATGCTGTCACATGCGGTTTAGGTACATTTGGAATTGTTACTCAGGTAATTATGGATAATAATGATGAGTCAGTGTTTGGACAGACATTTTCTGGATTGCATCACTAAAGAACCCTCAAAAACGGGTGTTTCCACTGCTCGAGATTCTCGATCTCGAAAATTCCTCGGTTTTTTGCGGGTCTTCATCTTGAGTCTCGGAGTCAATGGTCTTCGGTCTCGTTTCTTGAGTAAATGAAAATTTCAACTCTCGAGCAGCTCTAATGGGTGTTACTCAAAAAACAAATTGAAACCCCTGGTTTTTTGAATCATTTAAGTCATACTTTTCTTTAAAAATTACAAATTAATTTAATCCTTAATAAATATTTAAATAAAATATTTGTTTTTATTTTATCATTAATTGTTTGCTTAGGTTGAATTGAATTTGGTGCCCAGCTTCGACGTAGTCAACTATGTGTTCACGGAGTTGAATTTTTATTTGTTTGCATTTTAAAAATGGCAGTGCTTTCAGAATGCCAGAACAAAGTGTTTATGAAAAATTTGACGACCTCCAAAACAGAGGTTACACTGTTACGTTCAGGAACACACTACAAAATGCCAGAGTTTGGACATCAGTGATGTAGGCAAAATGTCATTATTAGAATTTTAATTTTTTTGCCATAGTTTTGCTAAACTTGTCATGATCATTTGGTCATTTTTCGGATTTTTAATCCAAATTTCGTGGTTTTTTGATCCATCTTTTATCTCGCCATTTTTTTTTGTCCATTAAAAAACATTGGCCCAAAATTACTAAAACTTAAATAAATAATTTATTCTTAAACAAATAAAAATTTATATGCATTTAAGCTTCACTGTTGTGGCTAATTCAACCCAAGATGAGAACCTGAGAAATCTTTCTTCTCTGTATGGTGCCAACCGTCAACATTCGAATACTCTAATTAGTCCAATTTTGTAAGTTAATATGCCTAATTAAGGCGTTTCAATTCGTGAATTATTCAACAATTTTTTATTTAGCATTGAACTCAACAAAGTTCAACCGTGGTATTATGGCCTGTTGGTTTACCGCATTGGCATGACCGGCAATGATGGAAATGAAATCCAAAGTGAATATTTTGTGCCATATAAAGATGGCATTTCTGCAGTTAAAGCGGTAATTAGAGAATTTATTAATCATAAAGGTTGGGTAATGCCCCAAACAATTTAATTCTAGGATAAAAGTCCTTATCTATCTCAAAAAATATAGATAAACCACATTATAAAATTCAGATTTCACCGCTTTATCCCCAAATTCAACCACTGTTGGGTGCTGGCTTTTTCCTTCGCACCATAAAAGAAGACAATTTTTGGATGTCCATGAACTACGGTAATGAGACACGGTTGGCCTTACACTTCAGTTGGGTGAATAATCGCACTTTGGTCGACCCAGTTCTTGAACAAATTGAAGAGGTGAATTTTATGGAAAAAAAACAAATCCTAATTAGGTGGGTTTGATTAAGTTAATTAGGGGAATAATTAGCAAAATTAAATGATTAAATAGGGATAGGTGGTGACAGAGTTAATTGGCAGTTTTTTTGTAAATAAAATAAGAATTTGAGTGATTTCCGTCAAACACCCGTATAATTGAATTTTAAATATTCTAACAATTATTTATGTTTTTTTAGATTAAAAAAATGAGTTCTCGAATATTTTTTTCTTAAATAAATTTTAATTTTTTGCACCAATTATGCATTTTAATTTCAATCATCAGAAACTGCTCAAATTTGATGTCCGTCCGCATTGGGCCAAGTATTATCTGATGAAACCTTGCCAATTTCTGCCCAATTATCCACGCCTTGAGGAATTTAGGTAAAAAATAAAATAATGCTTGCTAATTACTTTTATATATAAATGTTAAAATTGTAATAATTGTTAATTAGCCACTGTTGCATAAGAAAATTATTTGCAGACAATTGGCAGAAGCAATGGACCCAGCGCATAAGTTTCGAAACAAATTCATAAAAGAAAATGTTTTTAATGAGATATAAGAAATGGAAATGTACCAATAAAATGATTTGAAATTAATTATTAAAATAATCATTACAATTAATTACTTATTCATTTATATGAATGTGCGAAGAATTAACAAATACATTTTATAAATATGAGAATACATTAATTTTTAAAGCAGTTTTCTCAGTCAATCCACATTTGAATGCCATCAAAAAATTGATGTGTAAATTTTTACAATCAAAAAATGTTATGGTTTCTTAAAAATAATTTAAAAATTTTTTAAAAAAAACATAATAAAATTACGATCTCAAAATTTATTTGGCTATTATTCTCACTTTTTGGATTTCTTTCTTTACATTTTTATTATGTATTTAAATTGGGCGAATTTAACAGATTTGACCCAAAAAATAAAGTCAAATTTTACAAAATGAATGTTTTCATTTTGTTCATTTTTTTTTCTTCTCTTTTGTTTTTGTCCCATTCATTACCGAATATTTCAAAAAAATTAGGTGGTAATTTTAAAACATTATGATAAAGATTTTTATATTAAAAAAATAAGAAAAAAAATGACGGAATACTATTTTTTATAAAAAAATGTCGGATTTGAAAAATATTAATTTTATAATAAATAATTGGTACTTCTCTAGTTTACAGGAGCAATTCCACATACATTTTCAGATGCCAATAAATGTGTTTTATAAATTAATGAAAATAAGTTTTAAGGGGTTTTTGAGGTCGCTGATCACGAATATAGCACCCATTTTTGCCAATTTCGAACCCCTGACCCGAACTCGAATAAAAATCAAAATAGAAAATTTGTATGGATGATATCCTCATTGGCATCTTGCTCATGAGGGTAACCTTGGTACAGGAAGCCTGTCAATTCATTGTCCCTGTACAACTCATGTGGTGAACGGTAGCGCTGATCTGAGCCCGGATTCGTGATCAGCGACGCCAAAAACCCCTTAAAACTTATTTTCATTAATTTATAAAACACATTTATTGGCATATGAAAATGTATGTGGAATTGCTCCTGTAAACTAGAGAAGTACCAAATAATACATGCTTTAAAAAAATTTCAGAAAATTTTTTAAAACCGTTCATATGGTAAACAAGAGTTAGACATTTTATGAAATTTTCGAAAAACATTGGGCATTGGCACTTTTAGAAATTTAATGGTTCTGGGTCATTTCGTAAAAGATGCCAATTGGGCGGTTCGTATAAGTGCCAATATTGCCGATTTTCCGAGAAAAAATCGTCTTTGGTTGAGTTTAAGCAAAGTTATGACGAATTTTCTCGGAAAATCAGTGAGATTGGCACTTATGTTGAGTGCCAATATTGGTATCTTTTACGAAGAGGTCGATCACCCTCAAGCAGTTCAAACTCTTTTCATTTACTTTTATCCCACTAATTTCATTATATCACCAAATTAATTTTTAAACTAACTTAAAACTAACATAAATGCTAAAAAACCTAAAATTATGTAAAATACTTTTAATGACCTAGGGCAAATTGTTAAAAATGTTTGAATGATTTCAAAATTAAGACGAATAAATTGAAAAAAAAAATTATTGTTTTAAAATTTACATTCACTTTTATAGGGTTGATTTGAGTCTCTAACATACGTATTTTGAAATTTTAAAAATTATAACAAATTAATTCTTTTACCATTTTAATCAATTAGGATACTGGAAGAATTTAAGTTAAAAAATAATAATAATACGCTAATTACTTTTTATCACAAAACGGTAATAATAAAATATTTATTTTTAAACTCATTCTTTAAAAAATTTTTTTTTTAATTGTATAATTAGACAACAATCCGAGTCCATTCTTCGCGTTTCTGTCGCCCATAATAAATGTCGGTGATTGCTTTGTACAGTCTCTGCATGATGTTCAATGGTTCTTCATCCGAATTTGGCATCGGAATTTGCATGTCCTCCATTCGGCCGGCACGCCCATTGCCCTGGCGGATGTACAGAATTCGGCCAACCGGCGTCACCACGCAAGCCGTACCGCATGCAAAAATTTGGCGCAGCTAAAACAGTTTTCAAAAATATATTTGAAAAGTTTTTAAATTTTTTTAGTCCATTTTTTTATAGGCACACGAATTTTGTCATAATTTTATGGATTGTCCTTCAACAAAACAGTAAAAATTGATTAACATTGTTGAGCAATTCATTCACAGTATGATTTTCTAACATATGATATTTTTAAATTTGTGAATTGTAAAATGAAGAATTTGAATTTTTTTAAAATTTTTCCTTGCTTATAAAATCGATACAGGCAAAACCCTGACAAATTTTGATGGAATTTTCGAATACGGATATTCAGCGAAATGACGAAAATGAAAACAAACCAAACGAGTGAAGAAATGGGCATAGACCCAAAGATGAAAAAATATTTCGAAATTAAAGAAAGAAATGCGAAAACTATTCATGAATTAACTAACTTACGATGGATAAATTATAAATGCTACTACGAATAAAAAAAAAAATTAATTTGCATATATTTTTTGAATAAAATTAAAAAATGAGTAAAAAATTGATTTCACTCTGCTCTGAATTAAGTAACAATTTTTCTATTGGCAATATTTAAAACAAACAAATAAAATGAATATTAATATTATTAAAAGCGAATAAAACATTAAATAAATTCATTTAATTCAATAAATTCGTAATATTATTTTTGTTTTATATAAATATTCAATGAATTTGTGGTTTTTAATATTCATAGCAGTTTTCTTTGCTCTTGAATTGAATCAAGCAAAATCCGACTAAACTTTGATGAAATATTTGGCGAAGAATGGGACAAAAATAAAAGTGAAGAAAAAGCGATAAGAATTGAAGAAAATGAGCAAATTGGCAACTCACAAACAGCAGAAGTTGATCAAATGGGTGAAGAAATGGGGACAGACCCAATTGATCAAATGAGCGAATATTCCAATCAAAATATAATCAAAAATAATCAAAAAACGAAAGAAGAACCAAATGATCAACAGAAAAGAGAAATGATTCAAAAATTTGATGCAATTAAAGAAAACGAAGCAAAAAGGGAAATTTCAATAGGAAAATAACACCAAAATTGAGGCGAAAATTGGAAAATTATTAGGCGCAAGTCGCAAAAAAATATACAAATGGAAAAAAGAAATGAATTTAAATAAAAAGAAAATCAAAAATTGAAAAATAGTTTTTATGAGCACAAAAAGAAAGAATTTATAGAAAAAATTGATGAATTTAAAAGTTTATATGGCCAAGGCAAACAGAAAGAATTTGTGAAGGAATTGGGCATTTCTAAAATGACATTTCGAAAATGGAAAAAAGAATTAATGCCAAATTATAATAAAAGTAAAATAAAAATTTATTTTGATATTTAAATTATTTTTTTAAGAACAAAATAAATACTCCAATGATGACAAATTAAGAATGTTGAAGCAATATTTCGAAAGTAAAGAAAGAAATCCAACAATCAGCGACAGAATAATTGCAAAGAAATTGGGAATTGGATTCCAAACATTGGTCAGATGGAAAAAGAAAATTGCTTCGTTTTCGACCGTTTAATATTGAGGGTATTAATCGGCTCAAAATATTTTGGAAAACCCAAAAGTTTTTGATTAATCATTCCATAAAGCGTTTTTCATCCAATAAAAATTGGTTTTTCTGGGTTTGTGATCCGCTGGTTTCCGAAAATTTTTTCATTATCCAAAAATTTTACCCGTTTTTCGTCGATCGCTTTTTTCAATTCATGCATTGTCGGATAGCGTTCTCGAACATGAAATTGGTTCCATTCTCGAGCAATTGTGAGCAGTGAATCGCGTACCACCCCGGGCAAAATTAGTCCATCATCAAGTGGCGGTGTGACCAATTCAAATTCTATAAATTGAAATTAGATGGATTTAATTCAAAAATCGCAAATATTAAAAACTAAATTAAAAGTTCTCTGATAATTAATATAATTATACTTACAAATAAGGATTTAAGAAAAGAGTAAGCTATCGATTAAGATTTTTTTATACCGCCAGCCTCGTTTTGCCAGAAGATAAAAATATTCATTGAGCCAGCCTCAGTAATTTTTTCATCCTTTCCTTCCAACCACAACACTTGTTGACAGCCAAGCTCAGTCGCCTGTTTTCCAATCAGTATCCCTGGCGCATAATTGCTAAAAAAAAATTTAAATTTTATAATTTAAAAATATTTTTCGAATTTGTACTCTAACAGTTTTTTCAAAAATAATAATTATACAAAAATGGTTTTCAAGAGTTCCACCATTGTAAACCGTTACAGCATGGATTTTTCCGGGACTTTCCGAAATCCAATTCACGGCACTTTTCTCGTTCCCGACCAAAATCTCTATTTATTTTTTTCTCGTCACTGGAACATCACTGTAAGAAACTGAAACTTGGAATTTTCTGACAATTACTCTGGCCAAGAAAAGTGAACATTTTTGATCCTGAACCAAATACTTGCCCCCATATACAAATCATTATTATGATCAAAAAGTTTTAAAACTTTCAATTTCGACAAACTAACCATCCCATTTTGTATTGGCCAACCCCGCCGGGCGATGTTCTGGCCAAATTCGGGTCGGCCAAAAGTGCAATTGGCTTCGGACAATGGGCAGCTTCCCCAATGTTGCCAGTTGGTCCAGTGACTATGAACAGTTTGGAACCGGTTGACCATCCTTCGATCAATGTCGGATCAGTGCCGATCATTGTAGGTCGAATGTACAGCGATGCTTCGTCCGAACTTGGCACCCAATCCTGATCAGTCCGCACCAATTCGTCAATGATTTTCAGCAATTCATTTCCGTCAAAATCCTGCAATTTTTTATATTATGTTGAAGAAAATTAATTAATCACTTAAAGCAAAAATTTATACTATATACCACACTGACAAAGGGCCGACGGACAGAGGACTCACAAAGACAAACGACTAAAATTTCTTTAAAATCAGCGTTGCTTATAATTTTTTTAAAAGTTTTTTTTTTATAAATTGAAGCATTTTATCTTTTAATTTTTTTTTGTGGGTCATTTGTCCGTGGTCTTTTGTCTTTGTGTGTACGTTTCCGTGGGCCTTTTGTCACTACACCCTTTAGAGGGCACCGAAATTGTGTGTTCTTTTTTAAATGGCACGAAATGAAATTTTTTTTGGGATAATTCGGTGGTCAAAGTAAGTTTTAAACTATTTTTACTTTGTACCAACTAATTTTTTCGACTTGGATGATACACAAAAACAGCGGACAATGGTTTTTCCCATTAATAATGTCCCAGTTTTCAAAAAAAAAAAAAAATTATGTTCCCGATGTTGCACTGATTTGCGAGATTTCTAGCAGTACAACATTACCAATTCAGATTAACGGCAATTTTACCGGTAGCATTAGGCGTGCCGCTGTTCGTCTCATCCGTGCAATATTCTTTTCGGGACGAAATAGTCGAATATGGTTGTCCTGACCTCGGTAAGCCTTCATGCCTTCAAACAGTTCGATGGCATAATGTAAAGCCTAATTAAAATTTAAAAATTATTTTTAAAATTTATTTGCCCCACCTTTGCCCCGGGGTGCAATTGGAGCGGATGTAATGGAGAAATTAACGGTTTTCCCCATCCTTTGGCATCGGACCAGTCCACCTCCATCATATGGTCCGAAAAATTTTGGCCAAATTTCAATTGGCCATTGACAAACGGTTTTGGCTTTAATTCTTGGCCTGTCGCTTGAACAATGCTCAATTCGTCGTGCTAATTAAAGCGTTTTTAAATTTAATTAAAAAAAATAATAATAAACCGACCAAAAATGTATTTCTAATATTTGAAACTGTGGAGAATTTAGCAAGCACAAATGAATTTAATTGTTTTGCAGAAGAGAATACATTTTTTGTAGTGTTTTTAATGATCATTTTTTATTAAATATATTTAATCTTAAACGTATTAGGTCAAAAAATTTAATTATAATTTTAATTTGGAAAAATAAATATTATTTTCGAAAGAGATCATTTTGGTAGGTGCAATCACTTCACTTTACATGTAGTGGCAAGGTTTTTTTCCTTTTTTGTAATATTTATTAATCAATTTGTAGTTTTGTGATTAATGTGAATTAATTATTTGAATTGGTTGGATGAATGAGAAAATGTGCAAGAAATTGCGTTTTGTAATTTGTTGCGTTAATTTTTTTAAATGATTTGGACAAATTAATTTTGGCCTTTAATTTTAATGCTGTTAAATAATATAAATTCGAATAATAATAATAATAATAATAAGCAATCGCCAGTTATCCGATTGTAAATTTCTTCTTATTTCCCCCCTAAAAATCGAATTTTTGATTTTAAATTCGAATTCCAAGAGATTTTAAGAAATTTTGAGAAATTTTCCTTTTTTATGGAAATTTACGATATGTCCATATTTTTGCGATGTAGATCTATATTTTATGGCCATATTTCGCGATTTTTTTATATCAATCAATATATTTGCGTCCTAATTAAAGAAAAATTTTGAAAAATGGAAAAAAAAGTATTTTTATTTTTTTCGAAGGTCTTTAAAAATATCAAATTTTATTATATATTAATCTTATTTTTTTAATTAAAATCTTATTAAAATTGTTTTCACTATACAATTTTACTAATGACAAAGATTTATTAAAGAGCGGAAATACAAATAATAAAATGAAAATTAATATTAAAAAGGCAATAAAACACTAAAACAAATTCATTTATGCATTATGCATTATATTTCACAAAAGTAAAATGAATTTGTGTCATCTAATTATTTTTCATTTTGCTTTATTTATAAAATTGAATCCGGTAAAATGCGATCAAATTTTGAAGAAATCTTCGGCGAAGGATGGGACAAAAACGAAAATGAAAAAAATGCGATCAAAATTGAGAAAAATGAGCGAAATGGAAACTCACAATCAGCAGCAGTTGATCAAACGGGTGGAGAAATGGGGGCCGACCCAATTGATCTACAAAAAAGAAAAAAGATCCAAAAATTTGAAGCAATTATAAAAAAGTTGAGAGAAAAAAGAAAATTCAGAAGCAAAGACAGAAACAAAATTGATGCGAAAATTGGAAAATTATTAGGCGCAAATCGTCAAAAAATATACAAATGGAAAAAGAAATGAATTTAAATAAAAGAATTAAAAAGAATTTTTATGATGAGAAAAAGAAAGAATTCATCGAACGATTTGGTGAATTTAAAAGTTTATATGGTCAAGGCAAACAGAAAGAATTTGTGAAGGAATTAGGCATTTCCAAAGACACATCCGCCGAGTGCCATCCAAAATGTCAACGACGCATTTGTTTGGCACTTTTCCAAATTTTTCAGATTGCCGTTCGCTGCAACGGCTTTACCTCGTTGGTGTTCTCAGAATACCAGGCACGAAAAAAGTATTGGCACATTAGGACTAATTTATATGGGCGTAAAATTATAAGGAAATTCCAAATATTTATTTTACTGGGCTGTCTGAAATGTAATTTAAAAATGAAAATTTGCTTTTGTTACGTTATTTTTCTAAAAATTAATAAAAGTAAATTTGTTTTTTTTCTAAAAGTGTTTTTGAATGTATTATCCTTTAAAGATTTTTAATTAGGAAATTTTAAGTCCATAGTTGGCGATTTATGTCTACGTTTTATTGCCCTTTTCGCAATTTATAATTTTGCGCCCTAAATAAAGGAATATTTTGTAAAATAAAAAAAAATGATGCCAAATTAGAATTAATTAAATAAATTGTTAAATTTTTATTATAAGGTCTAAAATTTTGCAGAAAATGCCTTAGAACTTACCTAATCAGTCTAGTAAATTCAAAAAGAAACTGGCATTTCACTTAAAGCTTTGAGCAAATTCAAATGTATATTTTAATTTAAATAAATAAGAAAATAATATAAAATATTATTTTACATACATATTAATTTTATTATTTTTTAAAAATTTTTTTTATTAAAAATCTAAGTGAAAAATTAATTTATTTTCGAAAATTTGTGAAGAGAGAATACAAAAAATAATAAATTAATTTTTAATATTAAAAAGCGAATAAAAGTACACAAACTCATTTAATACTATAAATTCGATTTACCAAAAAATAAAATTCGCAATATTATTTTATCATTTAAATATTCCATGAATTTGTGGTATTTAATATTTATTATAATTTTCTTTGCGTTTGGAAATGAATCAAGCAAAATCCGACAAACTTTTGATGTGATATTCGGCAACGAATGGGACAAAAATAAAAGTGATGAAAAAGTGATGAAAATTGAACAAAATGAGCGGAATGAGAACTCACAATCAGCAGCAGTTGATCAAACGGGTGAAGAAAGGGAGACCCAATTGGTCAAATGAGTGAGCATTTCAATCAAAATGTTATTAAAAGTGATCAAAATACGAAAGAAGAACAAAATGATCAACGGAAAAGAAAAGTGTGCTAATTAGTAGAGCCCGGACGGGACCGGGATCCCGCCGGGATTTTGCCGGGACTCCCGGTCCCGGGTTTTTTGAGCAAACCGCCGGGACCGGGAGTCCCGGAAAAACGGGAGTCCCGGTGCCGGGATCCCGCCCGGGTCCATTTTCCAAGTCCCGGTCCCGATCCCGGTCCCGGCAATTTCAAAATTCCGGGCTCTACTAATTAGTAAACCAATTATGATTATTCATGTCCTTTGCATTGTCCCTTTTTCTGTTTTTGAACTAATTTAAAGATTAAAAATTTATTAAGCCAAATTTAGTTCAAATTTTTCATTTATTTATAAGTTTTTGTGAACAGAAAAACGCGAATTCTCATATTTTACGAATAAAAATTACCCATTTTGAGCAAAAATGCGTTTAAAATTTCAACCGAAATGCAGCAATAAAAATATTTTTTGCTCTCTCCCGATGATCATTACTTCAGATATTGCACAAACACAATAAAAAAAAACAAGGAAAAAATGAAATAACTAATTAAATAATTATATTGCTATTTGTATAGGGCCGTGAGTGTCTCACACTCATTTGGATGCCAAGCTGGTGATAATTGAATTAATCGCGACTGGATGCAAAAAACATGGATGGATTTAGTAATCTTTCAAACAGAAATTAGCCAATAGGAATTGGTGGATTTGAAAGATCTCAGGCATAATTATTCTTGCTGATCAATGTTCTAGATTTTAGTAAAATAAGCACAGTAATTCCCGATTTTCACTTTCTTGACGCTGAAATTTGGGTTCAGATTTCAATTATAATCTTCGCCCTATATTAATTTTTATTTAATTTAATAAATTATTAAACATTAAATCAAAGGAAAATTGATAGAAGACTTCTCGGAATGTGTTGGCATCACCACACTAACATCGTTTGGTGAAGAGAAATTGCTCGGCACTTTTTAGGATTACACTTGCGCTAGTTTAAGCACAACTGTACTTCGCCAAATGCTTGTTGGTTCAAATGCCGCGCTGTGGACCACGGGGCACGCCATGGCTGTTCTGTTTGCTGTGCAGGTCGAGCGCGGAACGGACGGCACTGGCGTGGCCATGAATGGCATTGAAACGAGCGAGGAATATTAGCATTTATGCGTTAATTTTTTATTGATTGAAAATTTACCAGATTTTCCCCTGCCCTGTTTCGGGTCCTGTATTTTTAAACTGCAATAGGACCCGCAGACCTATTAAAACAGGAATTTTCATCCGTAATCCTGTTCGGGTTCAACTTGGAAAACCAGTTACTGGTCCGGGGTTTTTCCAAATTCGAGGGCTCTAATATTTTGCCATTTCAAAGATTCGTATGCACTTTTAGGGGCACTTTTGCAAGAATAAATTTATTAATTCACGGTTGCTCCCTGGGGTTTCATTTTTGAGAGTTTCTGGTTTTGAAAAATTTTCAAACATTTTTTTTTATTTTATCCCCGTTGATTTGTTTTGTCTCTTATTTTCAAAAGAAAAAAATAGGTAAACAATTCGACATAGACAAATTAGAAAATCCTCAAAAAAAGAAATAAAAATCAGTTAAAATAATTTTGTTTTTTAATTGCATCTTAAGAAAATATGTTTTTTCCACTTCAGCTTCAACCAATGTTTGACGCAACATATGGTCTTTCAATAAAATTTAGCGGCAACTAAGCAAATTTTTCCACAGTCTTCGAAATTTTATTAAATACATTATTTCCGAACAAAAAATATTCTTTTTTATAATTTTAAAAGTGAAATAAATATTATACAAATTCATTTAAAAAAACTTTTGGTTTCCCAAATATCTTTAGCCGATTAACACCCTCAAATCAAATGGTCAAAATTGAGAAAATTTCTTTTTCCACTTTTTCAAGGTTGTTTTTCCAATTCCCAATTTCTTTGCAATTTTTCTGTCGTTAATTTTCGGATTTCTTTCTTTAATTTTGAAATATTGCTTCATCTTTTGTAATTTGTCCTCATTGGAATATTTTTGTACTTAAAAAAATGAAATTTAAATATCAAAATAAATTTTTATTTTACTTTTATTATATTTTGGCAACAATTCTTTTTTCCATTTTCGAAATGTGTCTTCAGAAATGCCCAATTCCTTCACAAATTCTTTCTGTTTGCCTTGGCCATATAAACTTTTAAATTCATCAATTTTTTCTATAAATTCTTTCTTTTTGCGCTCATAAAAACTATTTTTCAATTTTTGATTTTCTTTATATTTAAATTCATTTCTTTTTTCCATTTGTATATTTTTTTGCGACTTGCGCCTAATAATTTTCCAATTTTCGCCTCAATTTTTGCTCTGTCTTTGTTTTGGTATTTTTCATTTTTCTTCAACTTTTCTTTAATTGCTTCAAATTTTTCGATTGTTTCTATTTTTTGTTGGTCATTTGGTTCCATTTTGCTATTTTGATCACTTTTGATAACATTTTGATTGGAATATTCACTCATTTTATCAATTGATTCGGTTCCCATTTCTTCTCTGTTTTCTTCATTTTCATTTTTGTCCCATTCTTTGCCGAATATTTCATCAAAATTTGGTCAAATTTTGCAGGACTCAATTTTATAAATAAAGCAAAATATTAAAAATATTATATGCCATAAATTCATCTTTTCTTTTGAGAAATCGAATTTATTGCATTAAATGAATTTATTTAATTTTTTATTCAGCTTTTTAATAATATATTCTCTTTTTTAACAAATCTTTGTCAATAATAAAATTGCCACGTTATTCTAAGCAGTGAATTTAATTTTTCACTTACAAATTAAATAAATAAATAATAATTTTCCTATTCCATTCATTAATTTCGAAATATTTTTTTATCTTTATTAGGTAATTTGTTCTCATTGGAAATTTTTCTGATCGAAATCGGATATTCTTTACTAATCTTTATTAAGCTTGTTTCAATTTCGATAATCCACCAGAAACCTAAAATTTATTTTATTTTAATTTAATTTATTTTTCTTATTTATTTATTTACCTTAAAATTGCAACCAGTTGACTTCTTAATGTCTTCAATGCTGTAATTCTCGTGTATTTCAATTAATGTTAAGCCTTCTTTTCGGCACACATCGAAAACTGCCTAAAAATTAAAAAATAATTCTAATTAAAAGTTAATTAATCTTTTATTAGGTTGGGTCATTCATAATTAACTGTACAGTTTTTACATTAATATTTTTTGACCAAAAAAAATATAATAATTTGAAGAAAAATTTATGAGGCACTGAATTTTTATTCATTTTAATGCCAAATTTATGCATTTCATTTATTTAAATATTTTTTATGATTTTAAAATGATTAATAATGACTCGACCTAATTAATAATTGATATACCATTTCAGTGATTATTCTTGACACCACTTCTTTCCCGGTCAACGGTAATGTGCAATTTTCCAAAATTTTGTGTTTACCATCTTTGGCGCTGTGCTAAAATAATGGATTATATTAATCCAATCCCAGACTATAAATCCTTGACATTTAGGCCCCATTCAATAATTCTTACTCTGTTTACTAACCCCCTAAAAAGAATTTTCTTATGCGATAAATTGATAAATTATTGGCATTTTTTAAAATTTATACCTCCATCAAAACGACAACTCTTGAGCCTGGTGCACTCACTAAATCCATTGCTCCTCCCATTCCTTTCAACATTTTTCCCTTAAAAATTATATATTTTACATTCTTTTTATTTTTAATTTATTTAAAAAAAATTCGAAGATGACTTTGATGAAAATAAATAAAATTTATGAAACAAATTTCTTGAAACAAATTTTTTTTTTAGAATTTATTTTTTAATTGCTTAGTTTTTGATTAATTATTAAATTTTCATCAAAATCGAAAATGTAACTTTTTCAACAATTTTCAAAAGGCCGAACTATTTACAATATAATTTTGTCATTCTGTGTTTATTTGTCTTTCCCACCGGAATCATCCAATTTGCCAGGTCCCCTCTCATTGACACCTGCAGCCCACCAAGCATTGTCAAATCGATATGGCCGCTAAATTTACAAATGTTTTTTATGGAAATTTTTGTTTTTTTGACCCCCTAATCATGGCAAAAGATTCATCCGAGCTAAACACAGAAGCACCAGGATTATATCTGAACTATTAATTAATGTACATAAAAAATTAATATAAATCATCCGAACGTGATGGACTCTTTTCCAGCATTCACATAATCTGGGTCCTGCTCGCCCGCCATCGGATATTGACCCTGAAACAAATTTGAAAATTGCATTTAAATTTTTACATTTTTATTTAAATAAATGATTTTCATCTTTTTTTTCGTGTTTTTTACCACGCCAAGCATCCCATTTTCTGCGTGTATGCACACTTTTATTGACTTGTCACTGATATACGAAGGGCAAAGGGTTGGAATGCCAATGCCGAGATTAACTGTTCAAAAAAAAATTTTTTAAATCAAAAAAACACCACCTCCTGCAGCCCCCCTCCCCCCCCCCCACTAAGTAATAAGTTTCGTGCTAACACCTTCATACAAAATTTTAAAAAAATTTCGAGGGTTTTCTATCCACAATATCGAACCCTGTAACATTTGTCCAAATACTGGATTAGTTTTATTTTCAAACAAATTTTGGAAGAATAAAAGTATCGGCGGTTCTATTAGGCTATCAACAGGGAAAACCATGGAACCGTTCACTATTATCCGGGATTAACATGAAATAATGGATGAACAAACAGTTCCTACCATACATGCCGTCCTCAAATTCCATTGCGGCACGACGTGCGATCACCTCCCTGGCTTTTTGCCCATTTGAATTTTCGTCACCGTTTTTGTTGTTGGCAAGCTGTTTCTCCACCGTTGTATTACCGTATTCGTCACGAATGACCAACTTTTCAAATGGTTTACGGTAATTTTTTCCGCCATGCACAATACGATGCGTGTAAACGGAAGGGACATGGATCTAGAAAATGGTTGAATTTTTCTTAAATTTTTAGTCAAACTATTTTCTTTTTAATTGTACCCAAATTAAACGATACCGCATTTTGATAAAAATAATATATTTAATTCGGAAAATTCATAATTTACCAACATATAAGTAACTCTTATTTGGAGCATATAAAAGGCATTAATTAATTTATAAAATATTTTATAAATTTTTTATATGAAATAAACTTGTTTTAAAATATGAACAAAAATTTTCCCCAAATGAAACAATTTTTATACAAAAATTACATGTTCCGGCTCCAATTCTCCTGCTTTAACCAGTTCTTCAACCTCCACAATTGTACATTTTGCCGCCTTACACATTGTGCTTTTGTAAAAAATATTATTAATTTTTAAATAATTTTTAATACCCATTAAAATTGGCGGTCGTGCCACGGAACACCAAATTTCCAATGTCATCCGCTTTCCATGCCTTTATAATTGCGTAATCTGCTCGAATGGCATGCTCAAGTACATAATGCACACTTCCAAACGTTCTTGTCTTAAATCCAAAAAATTTAAAAAAATTTTGGGCACTTTTAGGTTTTTGAATTTCTAAAAATTTAATACAAAAAATTTTAGGAAGTCGCTTAACCATGAAGGAAAAATTAATGGACAAACCTGATTTTGGACTACAAAAAATATTTGTTTTTTTTATAACTTTTTTTTTGCAGTTTTTAACTAATTTTGTCCATAAATAGGGTCTGTAAATTTAACGACTTTTTAAAAGTCAATTTTCGAGTTTTAAATTAAACGAATATTATCTCATGTGCTTGATATGACCCTAAGAAAAGTGTCTTTAAAAAAATAAACATTTTCTGATTTTTCTTTATCTAAAGGCCCAACTTTTAAATTGCAAAATTTTCATTAAAAATATTTTTTTCACTTCTTTTGGGTCGCTTGAAATTTCAATTTTGTCATTTTCCGCAACACTGTATTTGGCTGGGGTACCGCCTTCCTGAACCATTGTTGCATATCCAGTTGGCGTGTAAAATGCCGGAATGCCAGCACCACCGGCACGGATACGTTCAGCCAAAGTGCCTAATTAAAATGGTACAATAAAATTGATGGCACGCAGACAAAAATCCGTCCAGATAATCCATGTCTCCCAAAATAATAATTTTTCTGCCACATTTTTATACAAAAAATCTTCAAAAATTCAAAAAAAAATCTTAATTTTATTCTGAGCACTTTTTCGAATATTTAATTCTCAGCCCTCTTTATGATTATTTAAATCTTAACACTTTTTTACGAAAACATACGGGTTTTTTTTTAATTTTTATCGTGGAAAAGTTTAAAAATATTAAATGGGCAAGGGATCTTCACTCTGGGATTTTGTAAATTTTAATAAGTATTTTCCGGTTCGGATTTTTGTCGGCTTTTTATTTGACGCACTAAATAGCAGCGTTCTTTGCAAATCTATAATTAAATAATAAGGAATTTGTGTTCATCATTAATTTGGCTTTAAAATGGACTTACCCTGCGGGGAAAATTCCAGCTCAAGTTCGCCACCCAAATATTGTCGCGCAAATTCTTCATTCTCGCCAACGTATGAGGAAACCAATTTTCGAATCTGGAATTTTTGTTGAAAATTTTATTAGACAATATTCCAAATATTATGATAAAAAATTTTTTTTAAAACAAAAATCACAGAAATTTTTTTTTAATTTTCCGTAAAATTAAATGCCTGTTTACGCTTCAGCAACAAGCCAAGTCCATAATTATCTGTTCCTGGACTGTTACTGATACAGGTGAGTTGGTTGACGCCACGATCAGCCAATGCGGCAATTAAATGTTCGGGAATGCCACAGGGTCCAAAACCTAAAAAAGGTTTTTTTGAAAAGATTCTAAATATATTATATACCCAGGTCTCGTTGCAAACTTTTGGAACCAAGTTTTACGCAAATTTATTTTTATTTTTTAAATTAAAAATGCCAAATAAAATTTTCATTTAATCTTTTATTTTCTTGGGGGGGCGAGGGGGAAGCAACGGCGTGGAAGAACCAGCTTCTCCCATTTCATATAGGCTCTATTATTTAAATAATATTTACATTTAAATTAATTTAAAAATAAAATATTTCTCTATTACCACCAAAAAGAATTGTGGCGCCATTTGGAATATCACTAATTGCTTCGGCTGCATTTGTACAAATCCTTGCAAAATTCAACTGATTGCTGGTCGAAAAACAACGAAAATTAGCCTATAAACAATCATTATAAAAATTTATTTCAATATTTAATTTACAATTTTTTCTTGGAGAATTCGAGACAAATTGTGTGATGCTTTCCAAAACATAAAAATTATTTGTATTGAAAGATTTTTAAAATCCTAAATTAAAAATACATTTAATAAAAAATATTTTTGAATTATTTAATCATTTAAAAATTAAAAAGCACTATTAACATTTAATTAAATGTTCAGACATCAAATGTTCTACTATTTTGTCACAGGTTATGTAAACAAGCAGAAGCATGCTTGTTTAATTACTTTGAGTCTAAATTATTTGATGGTATTAAATATAAAGCTAATGCAAACATTAGACTAAAAAACAGTTTACACCGTAAAAATAAAGATTTCAACTAATTTAAAAAATTCAAATTGAATAAAGACCCAATAAACAATTTAAGAAATTTGTTTTTATTATAATTGTATTTAATCAAGAATTTGGTGCTTAATTAAAATAAATATATTTCAAATAAAAAAATTAATTTAAGATTTTTCACTTTATTTAACAATTTTAAATAAAGAATTTATGAGAAATTACTCTTTAATTATAACTTTAATTTTTTAATAAATTATTTAAAAATAAAATTAGGTAATTTCAAATAAAAAATTAATTCAAAAACCGAAATTTCTTAGATAATTGCGTTCTATTTATATTTCAAATAAATTAATTCAAAAATTTGATAATTTTTTATTTAGTCAATTTTAATTAAAAAAAATAAATAAATAAATTCGACTTAATTATTCTTTAAATTTTTAATAATGATTTATTAAATATATATATATATATAAGTATATTTCTAATAAAAATTAAATAAAAAATCGAAATATTATTAGTTATTTTATTTTAATACTTACTTGTGAATGTTAAATTTTTTTTAACAATGACATAATTTTTTGTACTTTTATAGTCGGTTGAAAACATTAAAAACCAAATTTTCCGCTGAGTGAACATATTGAAGCCGTTTATTCAGCCAAAATTCACTAATAATTTGGACTTACGCAGTTTGGCATTTTAATGGACGCCCCCATTTCGTGACAATTTTGGGGTTTTTTCTATATTTTTTTTTGCCACGTGTGGGCCAATTATGTCTGGAACTTATTGTACTTTCAAAAAGAGAATAAAACTGGAATAAAATTTGCCATTTCAAAAAATAGATATTCGGGTAAAGATTTAAAAATAAAATAAACATTAGCAAAATTTAAAATGTAGGCTTTGAATTTTAAAAGTGTACGAATTTACGCCCTTACATAATTGCTAATGAGTCTCTATTAAAACCAGAACGCATATTTTAAAATTTTCTTTGAATATTTTAAAATTCATAAATTTTCTATCATGAAAAATACTATTGTTACTAAAAAAACTATTTTACAACGACTTTTTGATTTATTCTGTATATTAAATTTTTCAAAAATATCATTAACTTTTCTGTCATTGAATCCTCGCATTAAATGAAAGCCAAACAATTTTTTTTTCTAATAAATGTCTGTCATGATATAATTACCTCCCAAATGAATAGTTTTTTTTGTTTTTTTAATTTCCGCCCAAAAAAGGCCCATTATAATTTCACGATTATTAAGAAAAAAATTGTCCCAGAATATTAAATGGTGAAATTTTTTTATTTTGTTTAGGTCTTTCTGCGATCCCAGAGGTACCAGATTTTGTGAGATTTTTTTTAATCCAAAATTTGAATCGAGTAACAATCCGCGGCTCAGAATTAAAAAATAATAGAAAACTTTCAAATTTATTTTGGGTGATCCTTTATGGCATCGCCTCAAAATGGAAAAATCTTCTGTTTTCTATGAGTTTATCAAAATTTTAAAACTTAATTTCCATTTAATTTTTTTTTAAATTTATTTCGGTAAATTTTTGTTAAGTGAAACATTAAGAAAATATTTTTTTATTCACAAAATGGCAAGGCTTTATTATATTAAAAATTTATTTTAAGTGTTTGAAGACATTAAAAATGCAATGTCTTCTAACTAATTGTTATAGTGTCCGCTATAATTGCACCTTTTACAATTATGAATCAATTCCACGAGAAAAGCGTCGAAACATTGGACCAGGAATTATACTTCTGCTGTGCTATTTCATTTTTGAGGTTTTTATAAAAATATAATTGAAAATTTAATTGGCCCTTTTTGAGGGCACAAATTATTCAAATTTTAAATATGTAGACACAAAAGATTTTAGGCTTAATTAAAAGGGTTTTAAGTTATCCCACATTTGCGGCCCGGAAAGTTTTACCAAAAAAATGGGCCGCAAATATTCGAAAGTGCCACTTAAGAAAATGTCCGGTACGCAAATGTCGGGGCCATAAAAGTCGGGACGTTAATACCCGATTTGATTGTGTTGAATTCCATCATTTTTTTCTTCCCACGATTTACTTTTTAAATACATTTCCCACAAAGAAATTGATCAATACCATAGTTTAAAATAGGCATAAAAAATCCTTGAAAAAAGTACTTTTCAATTAGTACGTCAATTAGTCACTAATTAGTACCCCCGACTAAAAGGACCCCACCAAAAACAAGAAGTTGTTGATCACAATCAATGTTCAGCTTCTCTACGTGCCGTGTATTGTGGTTTTTGCGCAAAAGAAAAACATCCGTGAATCATGTTACAAATTGTTGCTGTTCATGGGCTTGGTCAGCATGGTAAACATTCACTCGGGCTGTCTGCTGATTGGCACTTATGCTGTCCGTGGCGATGTGTTTTGTGATCGGCCATTGTTCAATTACATTGTCGGCATGGCAGTTTTTGGTGATCATGCAAAGGGGATGAAATCCGTTGCCGGTCACCGCCCTCCGACCCAGGACACTCACTAATCCTCCAAAAAATTTTAACTTTTTCCATAAACCATCAACAGGCATTCGTGCCACTGACATATGCGAAAGTTATCGGATCTCGGATGTTCTGTAATTTCTGGATTAATTTACCATCTAGATTCTAACTAAATCATTTCTCGCACTATAGACCAGGCTGGCATTCTGAGGCCCCAAAAATTTTTCGTAAAACGAAATAGAGAATTGTTAAGGGCCATGGTTCGTATGCGGTGAAGTTTAAATTTCTTGGGTCCAAATTCATTTGAATTTTGTGTCGATTTAAAATTAATTTATTTTAATCAGCTTTTTATACATGCGAATCCATGGTGTCCGTCATTTTGGCACTGAACCGTTGCATTGAAATGTTAAATCATCATTTGGCCCGTGCACTGTTTGACGGTGCCAAGGTGTACATTTGGATTGGCATTTCAATTTGCTACGGCATTTTCATGGGCTTTTTCTTCATTCCACCGATACCGAACGGCATGACGGTGGGATATTTTTGGCAAGCTCACATCGGCTACATTGATGACGCGGAAGGATGGGTGGGTTGCATTTTGTAATTTGTAATTGCAAATTGTTGCTACTGTACATATTTTGTATGTACCGTATTCTTTTTAATTACAGTACCAACACTTACTATTCCCATACCATAATTTCACCGTTGCACTGAGCATTCCGACATTTTATTTGATTTTGTATTTTATGATGCGAAAGAAAAGCATGACTGTTGCCAGCAGCACTGCTGCTGCACAACAACAAAGTCGTCAACAAAATAGCAGTGAACGAAAGCGGAACAAAAATGTACCCAAAAATTCAAATTTTTTGGCGTTTTGTTTTTTTACACAAATAATCAAATTTTAAACATCAACAGATTTTTCTCCAAGTGCTGTTGATTGGCATTTTGACTGTGGCATTCGCATTTCTCTATGTGTACATTGAATATTTTCCAGTCAGTCCATGGTTTATTGTATTCGCACATTTTTCATGGGCATCTTCCCAAGGTTGGCTGGCATAATATTCATTTTCTACAAATAATTTTATAGAAACTTTCAAAAAAAAATTCTTAGGCTTCAAAAAAGTTTATTGAATAATTTTTTTTGCATTTTTAAAACAGGATTCCAATTTCAGCATTTCGAAGCCTTTTGGCATTAAAATCTTGATTCCCGAATTTTTTTTTATAAATTTAGCATTTTAATTTCCGATTTTCTAAATTTGAATTTGTATTTATTTATTTTCATTTTTAATTGTTTAAATAATCATTTTCCTTAAATAAAGGCTTGTTCGCAATCATTATGATCACCCTGAATTCACACATCCGACGCAGCATCAAAGCAGTGTTTATTGAACCAGCTCTGTCACGGTTGACGAGCCAGGCCAATTCGACAATAAACCAAGCAAATTGAGAATCGGAAATTGGCAATTTTACTGAGTAATTTGCCATAATTACCCTAAAAAAAAGAAAATTTCAATTGCGTTCTGTGTGTTCTTTTCATATGCATAAATATGAATATTTTGAAAAATTCGACTTTTTAATTAAAAATAAAAAAATGTAATTTCATCATATTTATTTCTTTGTATGTTTGAGAATAATTAAAAAACAAATTTCACTTATTTGTTTATTATAATATTAGTAATTTAACAAAATCAATTAATTTATTTCAACAAAATAAAGAAATAACCCAACAAAAATTAAATTAAATATTTAACTAATTTTCTCATTTTTAAATTTTTTTGCTCATCATCATAACACATCATTCTAAGAATTTTGTTTTAAGAAATAGAAACTTTTTTTTTTGTCTTTTTTAAACTTTTTAAAATAAAATTTTCCCCTTGACAAAAGAATTTCTCCCAGACATTTTAAAACTTGTCCAGCCATTCCAAATAAAAAAAATTTCAGAAAATTTCCTCTACGATCTCCGGTTTTCTCACTCCGAAGGTCAGGGAGAAAACCAGTAATTACAAATTCCTGTAATTAATATGCCTTCAATGTTCTGGGCCACAAACTGTACACTTTTATTGAGAGGATTATGATTTTATTTTCGCTATCTTCTTCAAAGCACTCAATTCTCCTGGGACTTTCTTCCTTAATTATGTATATCCGGGGCAAAGGCATAACTTAAATTTATAAACAAATGTTTTTTTTCTTTTTTAAATGTACCCAATTGCCAAATATTCATAAAAAAGTTATTTGAATTTTAATGAAATCAATTTTATAAACAAAGTAAAAAAATGTTATTAACATAAATTCATTTTTACAAAAAGAAGACTTTTTAATTATTGAAAATTATTGCTTGAATGCTTTTCTGATTTTTTAATGATATTTTTTTTTATTATTATAAATTTGCAACCTCTTTACCTAATGGGGCAATTAGCAAATTAGCAAAACAATAATTATTTCATCACAATAACTGCAAACTGTAAGTGCATTGCAGAATGACATCATCATCATTGGGCAACATTATTCATAATTGTACTTTTTATTTTTTGTTTTAATCTCCATAATTATTTTTTGCGCGCCATTGTGCCTTTGATTTCATGATTATTTCCTGCGGCCTGTCTTTGTACGTCTCACTAATTAAAAAGCAACGGAATTATTTTTTAATTAAAAGATGCAATTTATTTGGGAAAAAATTATTTTTTTATTTTATTATATATAAATTTTTTGACTTACAATTAGACATATTTGTTAATTGTAATTCAGACCCAAAAATTTGGTAGTTGGCTTTCCATCAGGGATGTGCGAAAATCACAAAAAAAATTTTCGTATACGAAAACGAAACGAAAAGGGGCATTCGACACGAAAAAGAAACACGAAACGAAAAAAGAAATTTTGAAAACCGAAAACGAAACACGAAACGAAAAAATTTTGACGGACGAAAACGAAACACGAAAACGAAACTCAAAAAGTGCCGAAAATGTAGGACGAAACGAAAACGAAACGAAATTTCTTCCATCCCTGCTTTCCATCCAAAATTTTCTGAAATGGTATTCCAACCAAACGCTTTGGAATTTCGACCTCAGAAATCGGCTGACTTCCCACTCTTATATAAAAAATTTTTATATATTATTTAATTAAAGTAGCACCTGCTGTTTATGTTGCGATTTTCTTTTTTTGTGGGTGGTATTTTTCTGAGAATGGCATTTGCTGTTGTCACATGTCAACCCTGACCCTAATGTACTGAAAATGCTCTCTCTCATTCCCAATTTGCTTTTTCTAATTAATTTTTGACTTATGGTCTTGCCTTTTCAATTATTAATTTGGTACCCTAATTAACAAAATTGCATCTGTTAACATTTGTCAAGAAATACTTCAAACTTTTCTTTAATCTTTTTGGTCTAATTTCTTCTCGTAATAATTTTTTTCCAATAAAAAGTTAATTTGTCCATTAATTAAATGTTGGAAAAAAAATTAATTTAAGTAAAACAAATTAAAAATATTTCAGACAGTTTTATTGGGCAAAAATGAAAAATGGTTTTCCGGTTTTCACCCTTTTCTAAAAAAAATTCAGCATTTACACACTAGGCCTTTAAATTACGGTTGATCGGAAAATAATTACTTGCTTTTTTGCACGACCAGTCCTAGCCTCAGTTAATTGGTCCGTGTCTGTCCCAAGAATCGGAAAGACCTGGATAGTAGGAAATTTATGGTTTTTTTATTCAAGATCAGCCTAGCTCCGATTTTTGCCCTGCCCTGTCCCTAAACTATAGCACTCAGCTCTCTGAATTTTTTGTTTTTCAAGACCTAGTCTTCCACTGTTTTTCTGATTGCCTGATTTTCCCGACTCTGCTCAATTCTGGCACCAATTTTTTGTGCATTTTTTCAATTATTGTCAACCGAAGCAAATCTAAATTTTTAGAGTTTTTTTTTTTCTAAAATGGAAGTGTTTTTCTTTAAACCGGATGAGTACGAGCGCTTGTACAACTGCAGCTCCTACAACATTGATCAAATTTCATTGGAAAAGCGTCAACATTTTCTAATCGGAGCATTGTTTCTTTCGATTGGCATTTTTTGTGAGGTAAAATCAAAAAAAAATATTTTTTAAAAACTATAAAATATTGCAGAAAAATTTTTACTTTTTGAAAACTAAAATTCAAGCCTAAATTTTTCTTTACAGAATGTATTATTCGGTATTATACTTAATTTTTTCATGCTAACTCAGATACTGTATATTCCTTGTATGATCGCCATACGTAAGCATATGGACACCACCTGTTATAAGGTATTTTCAATTTAGATTTTTAATGGTTAGCCGACATTTGTGAATAATTTGTGAATAAAAAATAATATAAATGGTGACAATTAAAAATAACAAATATGGGTTTTACAAAATTAATAATAATAATATAAACAATTAATTAACAGCTTGATAATTATTAAATAAAATGTTCAAAAAAAATTAATTCTCTCAAAACCAAAAAGTCTATTCAATCCTAACAAATAAGCGTTGGTCTATAATTAGATAATTTTAATTTTTGAAGTAATTATTTGTTTATTTTTAATTATATTTCAAGTTAAATAGAATTCATCGTAAAATATTGATTATTGGCATAAAATCTTTAATATTTAAAATAATTTAATTTCTTTTTTAGTTCATGTTCTACATTTCAATCACGGACATGCTATGCTTGACCTTAAATGCTATCACAACCGGGATCTTGGCCATTCTTGGAGCAGTTTTTTGTACATCACCGCGATTCATTTATGTTGCTGGGGCATTTGGACTTTGTAATAATTGTGAAAAAAAAGTTAATTAATTTGAAACAATTAAATTTCAAAACTTTTAATTAGCTATGTGGGGTTGTGAATCAATGGCTGAGATGTGTTTGGCGATTAACCGTTGCTTGGAACTCGCTAGTCCCAGGCTGACACGTTTTCTATTCGATGGCAAACGCATTTTGCTATGGATGGTTAGTCAATATTTAAAAAAAAATTTAATAGGTCACCCTAGCCCCGGAAGCAAATTTACAATTTTGGCATCATTAGCAACTCTAAATATCGTAGTTGCGAAATTTTATATTCTTAGCGTGAACCGAACTCATAGATTAAAATTTTATGCCTTTTTCAAAATTTAATTGAAATTCATGGTTTAAAAAATTTTATCATGGGTTAAATTTTGCCCATTTCTATTTTATTTAAATTTAAAAAAAGTTTTCGCTTTTTCAGCTGTTTCCCACCTTGTACGGCTTGTACTTTTTCATCTTCACCAAGCCGATCATTTTCAGCGGCATGTACATCACTTGGTTCTTTAACCCGCACTTTGAGTACATCAATGATTTTGAGGAAAAGGTAAAGACAATTTTTTAATTATAAATAAATTTTTTTTTTTTTACTTTTCATACCTTTTACAATTTTTTACATTTTTCGAATAAATTGGCATTTTAAAAAATTTACAAGCCTCAGATTTAAATTTACCCGAAAAATTTACAGTATCGCAACGATTTGCACACGGTACACAATTACATTGTGGTTATCGTACTCTCGAGTACTTATTTGACATTTGCCGCGATTCTGTTCTTTCAAGGGCGCCAATTCAAAACAATTCGAACCGACACTACACGTGTTTCACAGAAAAAGGTCATAATTATTAATAAAGGTTCTTGGCCGAGAATGGGAGGAGAAAAGTCGGGAATTGGGGAGCAAGTTTGACAAAAAAAAAAAAATTTTTTTGTCTAGGATTGGACAAATTAAAAATGTCGGAGAGCAACAACACCTTCATCGGGGAGAACATTTTCATAAAAACACCGAAAACGGAAACTTTTCTTAAAAAACCAAAGACGAGAATTGGAAGAAAATTTCCCACAAAATTTGTCGAGGATGATTGAACAAATAAAAAGAAATGTCGGGGAGCAACAACATCTTCCTCGGGGAGGAAAATTTCATAAAAACTCGAGAAAAAAAAATAACAGAAAGTTTTTTAAAGCAAAAATTTTCACCAACTCTAACCCTTTGGAGTGCAATCGAAGAAATTCACAATTTTCCCGAATCAGATGTGGGAGGAACCCTAATTTATATATTCTATATTATTTTAATAATACATTTTTTACATTGTATATATTTTTTTTTCAGATTTTCATCCAAGTGATTCTGATCAGCAGTGTAAATGGATGTGCTGCACTCATTTATGTGTATATGAACTATGTGCCGCTGAGCCGATTTCTGATCATTCTTGGCCAATTTTTTTGGATCATGGCACATGGTGAAAAAGAAAATTTTAATTTTTGAAAATAAAAACTGAAAAACACCGGCAGGGCTTCCACCCATCATCTACTTGGTGTTGAACAAAACTGTCCGTCGTGATGTGTACATCATGCTTGTCCGTCCGCTTACTAAGCTGTTGCCATGCATTACTGTACCGCCTGAACTTGCCTTGCACACGAGTGTCAATTCGACAAATGTCATCAGAGCTGGGACCAACCAAGTGATGCCAATCTCAGCGAATGTTCATTGATGAATGCCATTGAATGATGGGGGCCAATTATGCGATCGGTTTTTAGTTATAAGCGTTGATTAATCGTTTCATGTAACCGACATGTGTAGGCATTGACGGCTTGTTACGGGGCGATTGTCAGGGAATTTTGGGGAAGAAATTTTCGAGATTCTCGGTTCCCGTGACAATTCCCCGATCTTTAGTTCCCATTTGACAATAATCATTTTACGCACATCACTAGGATGAGTGCTGGTTCATTTCGTAAAAACCGCCATTTCTGCGTTTTTCAACAAACAAATTTGTCATATTTTTCCTCAAAATTAACAAAATTTTCCATAGAATTCTTGCTTTAATTTAATAGTTTAGTTTTTAAAAATTAATGAGAAAACGCAAAATGGCGGATTTAATGATAGTTTTTCATGGTCTGATTTGAACTTTTCGAAAATTCCGACCTTGTTCTACTCAAATATGCTGTCAACATTCATTTGTTATTATAATACATAGATAAACAAAAGTAATAATGATGTTTGTGGTGGTATAGCGGCGGCTGGACATTAGACAATTACAACAAATTAATTATCCAATTAATAAATGCATTAATTATTTATGAATTTTTTTGTCTTCGAAATTCTGGCTCCACCACATTGTAGTTATTGGACGGTTGAAGAAATTGGCACAATTCGTGTGCCGGCCCCGGCTACGCGTGAATTTGAGCCAAAGTTTTGTGTTGCGGAAAGATCGGGCGGTACGGTAATGCACGGTAACACCATGGCAAGCGGACGGACAAGCATAATGTAAACATCACGACGAACAGTTTTGTTGAACGCCAAGTAGATGCTGGGTGGAATTCCTGTTTTAAAAATTAAAAATTTAATTTTTAATTAAGATTTATTAAAATTTAATTTCTTTTACCATGCGCCAAAATCCAATAAAATTGGCCAGCGACCAACAGAAATTCGCTTAACGGGACAAATTGCATGACCACATAAATTCCTGAAGCAATTGCATTTACGCTGCTGATCAAAACAACTTGGACAAAAATCTGAATTTTTTTTTAATTAATTTTAAATTAAAAATTTTTAATTGGATAAAAAGTTTAGGAGGTATCCTTTACTTAAAATTTCAATTTTAATTCATTTTACACGCCTTTTTCTGTGAACCATTGGTGGTGGTCCGTCCTTGATTATGCGACTCTTCATGAACAGAATCAATGCAAAAAGCAAATAGATGCCGGGAAGTACAGTAACCACAAGGACGTCATGTACCGATTGAAAATCATTACGGTACTAAAAAATATTTCTTTTGTTCTACTGTATTTTATGAGTTCAAATTTCCATTTCTGTAAACAAAATTATCCGAAAATTATTCATAAATATAGTTAGTTAATCTAAATAAAATTAAGAAAAAATTTTTTATTTTAAATTAAAAATAATAAATTTTTTTTACAATTGTTCCATCATTGAGATAGCCAATGTGCGGGTTCAAAAACCAGGTGATGTGCAAACCGCTGAACAGAATTGGTTCAGTGAAGATGAAGGCGTACAACCCGTACACAGTTGGGAACACCTTAAGTAATTTTCTAAGAATTTGGTTACATTTTTTAATTTAATTTTTATTATTAACAATTTGATTAAACGATTTTGGCCTTTCTCAATATTTTGAAATAATTTCATGCAGCCTATTTTAGTAAAAACTCTTTTGGTATTTTAAATAAAGAATTTTTCCAGTTCATCCTAAGCAATTTTGTATGAATTTGGTCTCATTTGTTTAATTTACTATTTAGTAATTAAAAATGTAATTAAAAATATTAATTTTTAAAGAAAATTTTTTATTTTTTCCAATTCAATAATTTACTCACCATCCACAGGTAAATTCTTTTCCCATAGAACAACAGCTCCGCAAGCCAAGTTGAGCATAATTCAACGCAGCGATTGATCGCCAAAAACATTTCAGCAGTTGTTTCGGTGGCCCATAAAGCTACAAATTAAAAAATTTGCAATTTTATGAAAAAATCTAATTTTGAAAAAGCATAACTCAAAAATTTGATAATTATTGCATTTAGTTGTGTGCTCACCAAACCCATAAGCCCCGAAAATGTAGATGAAGCTTGGTGCCGAGCAAAACACGGCGCCAACAATGGCCAAATATCCTGTCACAATGCCGCACATCAACAAACACATCATGTCCGTTATGGAAATGTAAAACATCAGCTGAACATTTTGAATTAAAATAAACAACAATTTTTTTTATTAAAATTTAAATAATTAAAATTTCTCCTCTAAAATTTAATTTTTGAATTTGCCAAAAATTTAAACGATTTTATAATTTCATTTTTAACCAATTTTTCATATCTATTTTTTCGTATTTTTTCTTTAAATATATCCCGACTAATCACCATGTAACATGTGTTGTCCATGTGCTTCCGTATGGCGATCATACACGGTACATACAGTATCTTTTAAAAATAATTTAATTATTTTGCATATTTTTTTTTGTGTATATTACCTCCAAAATTATTGAAATAGCCATAAATATTGCGCCGATCACCAAATTTTGGCGTTTTTCCAATGGGATTTGGTCAATGTTGTAGGAGCTGCAGTTGTACAAGCGCTCATATTCGACCGGTTCAAAGAAGAACACTTCCATGCTTGAAAATTTTTGAAATTGAAAAAAATATAAATTAAGCGAAAATTAAAAAAGAAAATTCCTAATTGCTTATAATCATTTGTGAGAAAAAATCACTTGGGATCAATTAATTTTTTGCGATTTTTGTTTTAATATGGGATAAAATCGCATCAAATTTCATTCGTTATTTTCTTAAAAAAGTTTTTAAAAATTAATGCTTTAGGATAGAGCAGTCAAATTAAATTTTAAATGAATTTCCCATCTTTTTTATACCCAAAATCTCAACTAATTAAATTTTATTTTTATGTTGGTTGGTCAAACAAGATTAATTTTTTAACAATATGAACTTTCTTACTCTTATAATTTGGTTTTATGATATTTTATTTAATCAAATTCATGTTTATCATAATAATGAAAAAATGTCATTAGTTTGTTGAATTCAATAGGTATCAAAATGTGTGATTTCCTAGAACTTCTTTATTAAAAAACACTCATTGTCTAGCCTCGGATTAACTGTTGCTACTTACATTAAATGATACATTCATATAAATTAAATGATTTTGACGAAAAATATTGTGTAATGGTTTTGCTAATATTCATTTGTGTATTGTTATATTAATCTCCTTTATTATTTTTAGCGTCTTTGTCATTTGATAAATAAATGTAGGTAATTACAATAATTGCGGTGTGCCTATAATTGTCCAAGCAAATTATGAAAATAAATAATTAGATGCATCGTAAAAAAAAAGTTTTTTCTTGTGAGGGATTAAAACACATTTTATTTTTTTAATATTTCTTATTTTCTTTATTCATCAATTTATTATTAAAAGCAAAAAGATAAATTTAATGAATAATAAAAAATTTATCAAACAATTATATAAAATTTAAAAGCAATAAGGGACGAATGTTGTTGTTGGAAAATGGACCCCAGAAAAGAAAAAAATATATATACATATAAATAAAAAATTAAAAAGTGAACCTAAAATAAAATGAAAATGAATTTTTAAATGAAGAAAAAGTGGGGAGTTTATTGAAAGTTTTGGTGATTTAAATTTTTTATATTAAGAAAATATTTTTTAATAAAAATTTAAAAAATTCCCTTTTTCATGTAGCGCCTATGTGCTTAGTCAAAATTTCTTTAGCAAATCTCTTAAAAATTAAAAGGAATGAATAACTGAAAAAAAACTAGTTTTATTAAAAAATGAGTAAAAAATTGATTTAACTGCTTAAAATTTCGTGGCAAATTTACTATTTGTAAAGACTGACTAATGTGATAAAATTACAACATTAAAACGCAAACAAAACTAAACAAATTCATTTTACGAAATTATTTTGATAATATTATATATATTTTTTATAATATTTGATGATTTTGTGGCACTTAATAATTTTTATATTTTTACTTGCTTTTGAAATTGAAACCGGCAAAATCCAACCAAATTTTGATGAAATTTTCGGCGAAGAATGGGGCATAAATGAAAATGTAGCTATAGAAAACAGAGAAGAAAATGGAACCGAACCAATTGATCAAATGCAAAATGATCAAAACACAAAAGAAGAACCAAATGATCAACAAAAAAGAAAAATGATTCAAAAATTTGAAGCAATCAAAGGAAAATTGAAGCAAATAGGAAAATATCAAAAGAAAAACAGTTCAAAAATTGAGACAAAAATTGGAAAATTATTAGGCGCAAATCGCCATAAATATACAAATGGAAAAAAGAAATGAATTTAAATAAAAAGAAGGAAAAGAGTTTTTATGAGCACAAAAAGAAAGAATTTATAGAAAAAATTGATGAATTTAAAAGTTTATATGGCCAAGGCAAACAGAAAGAATTTGTGAAGGAATTGGGTGGGCATTGATGAAAAGACATTTCGAAAATGGAAAAAAGAATTGATGTCAAAATATAATAAAAGTAAAAGATTTTTTAATATATTTTTATGAATTTTCATTTAAAGCATCATATTCCAATGAGGACAAATTATTAAAGATGAAGCAATTTTTCAAACTTAAAGAAAGAAATGCGAACATTAGCGACGGAAAAATTGCAAAGAAATTGGGAATTGGAAATCGAACCCTTTCAACTTGGAAAAAGAAATTCACTTCAATTTAGGATGATATAATCCTTTATTCGTGTTTATTACAAAATTTTTTTTTATAATTTTGCTCATTTTAATTAGTGAAAATTACGATCAAATTCTGTACCCCGTTCCCCCCCCCCCGACTATTCACCATTTTTGCCCCTATTTTGAGACTTTCCAACCCTAAAAAATCAAAATTTAAGTATTATAAATTTAGGCTTGGTACGGCATAAATAAATTTTCGCCATTTGATCTTGCAAAAATCAAAAAAATTTAAATGTTCATACTTCTAATTTTATTACCGAAGAGCTGTCGAAATCTAACAACATAAAAATTCATTAAATCTGAATGGATACAACATGTCCCTTTCTCTGACAAACATTTATCGCTACATTTTCAACATTTGCTTCGCCACCAGCAATTAGCACATTAGTGACTCTAAATCAAATTAGTAAAAATTTTATTAAGAAAAATTAAATTTTAAGAGATTGAATCTTCGTGAAAATGTTCCAATTTAGGGGTTATTTTAAAAAATATGCCTCAAAGTCCAGTCGGTACTTGTGGGTTTTGGGCCTACACCACAAAATTTTAAAAAAGTTAGGGCGCGCTGAAGGCATTTTAGCGCGCGTTACTATTTTGGCAGCATAAATGCAACAATCTGAAGCAAAATTTGTTCAAAGGTATCAACTTTGCGTCTTTTACAGTCCTCATGCAAAAGGAATTCGCACAAATAGGAGTCGAGTTTTGTGCTGTAGGCCCAAAACCCACAAGTACCGTCCAGTCTCTTTTGAGCAAAAATATATCCATCAGTTGTTATCCCAATATGAATGATTAATTTAAAAAAAATTATTGTCTTATTTTTTTTTAATCAGCTGCTGATCGATTCATTCCCCTAACAAATATCCGATCATGCGCAAAATGACACACACCCACACACAAAACTAATTGTAAATGGGCGAGTAAAAGGGCGGCACAAGAGAAAGCCGCTGCTGAACCCAGGAAATCCGATAAGAAGGGGCACGGCATAATGATATTTCTGCCCCGCGTTAAACAACCGCAAAAAAAAAAAAATCGGGCGCACAAATCCATTTTAGTAAAGCCGGTGAATTTTTTTTAAAAGAATGTTACAATTTCTTCATTTTTTCATAAGTGGGGGATCACATCGAGAATCGAGGCGACCAACATATTTTTTTTGGCAAAAATTGGGTTCAGGATAGACACAAAAAAGAAGATAAATTTGTAAGCTTGATCCTAAACCCATCACTTTTTCAAAATGTCAAAAGATTTTCAAAATTCTATGTTTCTGCTTTTTAGTTGAAAATTTGTATATGTAAATAAGAACAAAAATTTGTTCTATTTTAACGGCATATTTCAAAACACTTAACATTTTGGAAATTGTTGTCAGAAACAATCATATTTGAATTTTACTTTTTTTAAAAATTTAATTTGTGTAAATCAGTAATTTTTTATGGGAAATATTTGCTGGGAATACATTTTTGTTTTGTTTTTTTAAATTTTATTAAGCTAATTGAGTATTATATACCAGCAAAACATAAATTATTTAATTTATCCCACTTTTCCAGCCCCTATTACAATTGATCAAATTGCAAATTGTTGAAATTAAACCAGCAAACTTAATCACATTATCTCCATGTTTTCAATTAGTCAACAATTAACTGTATCACTATCACTTTTTTACTCTCTCTCCCTCCAATCCATTTTCCCAATCGCTCTTGAAATTAGCGGCTTCATCATGTTCCTTCCTATAAGGTTCCTCAATTAGCACCTTCCTTACATGGACAGGATTTGTCCATGTATCGCGCTCGTCCTCCCCCTCCCCAAATCCCTCCCCCCCCCTCCCCGTTTATCTTCGTCGTTAATCGCCAAATTGCTCAATGAGGCATAAAATTGATATGTATTGGGAAGGCTGTGTGTACTGGCTGATGTTGATGGTGTTGTTTTTTTTGTTGTGAGCTGCTTCATGATGATGTGTGTTTGAAAGAGGTCCGTTCTTCTGTGATTTTATTATTGCTTTCATCTAATGGAGAAATCTGCTTGCTTTATTTGTGCTGCTGAAATTAATTTTTAATCGTTTTTTCGTCAAGCAATTAGCTTGGTGTCCCCTGTTTCGTGTGAGTCAATGAAAAATTTTCGAATTTTGAATTCAATGGGTTGACTAATTTTTCGGGATTTTTTTCAATTTTATATTTTACTATGGGCGGGTGTGTAGTTCGAGTGCCCATCGTCAAGAACTAATTTGTAAAGGGGTTCAATTTTTTTTAAATAATTGGTAATCTCGACCTAACCCAATCCCGATTCATTAAATATAAATCAGTCCCCTACTCCGTTCCCGACATTTTAACTTGGTTTATCCAATGGGAACACACTGCTCTCTCCATCTTACTCTCTCTCTTTCCTTTTTTTCTACTTCTAATCCACAATGTTTCCTTCGTCTTTAACTCTCTGTCCGTTTCTCTCATTTTACGTTAACTATTTACCTTTATCTAACCGTCTGTCACTTTTTTTCTACTTTTAATGCACAATATTTCCATTCATCTAACTTGTCAGCCAAAATTGTCCCCATATACACTCATTAATCCCATAAAAAACCGTTTCCCGCCTGAGGCGTTTTATTTGTCGGCATATAAAGAACGCATTAATCTCTTCACCATCGGAGACGTTCATCTGCTGACAATCATATCCATATTTCTCTCATGGGAAAAAACATTATTGCACAGCAGCAGAGCGATTGTTATCCGACAATTAAACACGTTTTTAAGCAGTGATTATTATTATTATGATGATTGTGCAAATTTTTTTACAAGAAAACATGCAAATTATGTATCAATAGATCTAGTGAATGTTTGTTGTTAACGCCCGATTTTGATTGGTCTAAAAAGAAATTGAAAAAAATAAAAATAAAAAACATGTTTAGAAATTAATTTGAATTTAAAAATGGAATAAATAAACTTAATTAAAGTTTTTTTTTGTATCATTTAAGTTTTTTTCAAATCGGCACGGTAAAGTTTTAAGAATTTTTTTATATTTATAATTTATTTAAGGTTTTTTCGTATTTGTTTTTTGTTATACTTTTTAATTGTTCGCATATTTTTGCATTGGCTCATTTTTATGCAAAATTTCTTATTTTTCACAACTATAATTCTTTTTTTTATTATTCATTCATTAATTGATCATTTAATTAATTGGATTGGTACAAGCATGTTACAAAAAAATGCAATAAAATTTTTAAAAAATTCACGAAAGTTTTAACAAAACTAAAAATTTTTAAAAATTTTTTTACGAATCATGAGGATTTAATTTTTGACATATTGCACCACTTATTCAAACAACAAATATTTCTGAAATGCACTTATCTCATTCTGTTTTTTTAATAAGAAAATTGCTGTCAAATTAAAACGCAATTTTTAATGATTACGAGTAAATATATCTTTTCCTTTCGTTAATTGCTTAATTCGCAACTTTACTTTACACCTTTTGCCATGTCACCTTACCTTGAGCAAAAGGCCAGTTTTATCGCTGGCCTTAGATTTTGAACTGATCAACAGATCCTGTTTGATCACTTATCGACACCTTAACCTTTTGATCACTTAGTGTCACATTAACCTTTTGAACGCAATAAACCTGATTCGGTTTCCCCTTTATATAAAATATCACTGATCAACTTTTCATCCATAAGCGACACTCGAGGAAGGACAGCTCCGAAAATCGGAGGAAATTGGGGTTATGTACGGGGAAGTTGAAATTGATCGACTAATTGTTAGCCGAAATATTTTGCTTCCGAGTTTCTATATGTATTATATTTTGTGACTAGGGATGGAATTTTAGTTTTTTTAACTATTTTTCTACAGCTTTGTTTTGCTGAGAAATGCTAGGACAAACACATTTTTAGCTCGGAAAATTCTTATTTTAATGCCACTATTCGTGACTAACTAGGAATCACTATTTTAGGAATTTTCGCCACTAAAATAATTATGCCACTATTTGGGCATTTTGTCGCAATTTTTGCCACTATTTTGGATTTTTTTTAGAAATTCTTAACTTAAATGCAAAAAAAAAACGAAAATATACTTGTAAGAAATGAAATTTCGAAAGAATTTGCAAAATTTATCCTTAAAAATAGAAATTTGAATTTTTGATTTTCTGTGCAAAAATTCTAAAATTCTCTTTTGAAAAATGATTTTTAAAAATCGCTTTAAAAGTGCTACCATTTGTCTTTATTTCTAAGATTTGGCTTATTTGGAGGGGTTGGATCTTACAATTATAATGCCAATATAATCCACAAAGATTTAACAATATTTATATGCAATGTCAAGTCTTATAAATGATCTTTTTTATCTTTATCACTATATTTTATGATTGTGGACCACCTGCTGGAATAGTTTTGAAGATTTCTACCCGCCTAAGTCTGATTTTTTCTTGGCCCAAAAATCGACCCATTTTTTTTTGGCCAATTCTACGTAATGTAATACCTGTCTCCACTGTCCACTGGACTCACACATTTTTTTTCAAATCTTAATTCGACACATCCGAATGTTTTTGTGGTCTGGAATTCCGACCTACTAAAGCTCAGGATTCCGATTTTCAAAATTTTTTTATACCAATCGAGTTGCACAGGAAACCCCTAAAAATCAGTTTCAACAAACACAGAATAAATAAGCAAATTATCAAGTTGACTGATCTCCTCTTTCACTAATCGCATTAAGCCGCTTCCCGTGTACAACATTCCGAAGCTCATTTGCATGTCATCCCTTTATCTGTTGCTGATTAATGTATAATTGCTAATTAATTATAAATTTTTATAATATGTTGCTGATCATCCTGCTTAACTAATTATGCACATTTTATCGCAGAAAAATTGCGCAGCACAAAAAAAATCAAAATATTATAGTCGTCTACCTTTTTCGTATTGTTCATTTTTTTTTGTTTTAAAAACATAAAAATTAAAATCAGATTTTTTCAAAAAACAAATTTTTTTAAAAAATTTGAAATTCAAAAAAGTAATAATATGTATCAATTTGGGCATAAATTTTTTCCAAACATTTTTTTGGTTATCTCAAAATTGCGACATTCCCTCCCCCATAAATAATTTTTTTCAAAATTTAAGGGAGTTGGAAGTAAATGACCTTGATATTGAGAATGGATATAAGTGACCATGATCATTTTCGTCCATTCTTTATCTAATAAATTGGATGCACAAAAAAATGACAAATATTTGTACTTAAAATATTTTACTATTTTCAAATTAAAAAAACGGTAAAAAAAATTTTTCGCTGTGCCAATGATTTTTAAATAATTTTAGCAAAACGTTAATGCCTAAATTGTCCCAATTTCTGGTGAAGGGATACAAATCCTTCGATGGTGCGAAAATTTGTACCATTGAGGAATTTTTTGAAATTTCGATCGAAATTTAGTGTTATATTGCATTAATTTTCAATATTTGTCAAATTTCCGATCAATTAATTTCTTAAATAGCACTCGACATTTCTAATGATTTGCATAATATAAGTATAATCTTCTCCATCCCCTTACCCCATCTTCATTCCAACATTTAACATTTTCCCCCACCCACCCATTTTGGAAATGCTCATGCCCCCCCGCCCGCCACGCTCGTCCGCCCGCTACGCCGTCTTGCGCACAGCCCCCACCGGTTTCACTTTTTCGGATAAAAATGCAACCCCAGCCACCAGCAGATGGGCAGATCCCCCATAAGCTTTATAAATGATGTCCATGTAATATGTATCCATCCCACCCGCCTCCCCACCACCTATTAATTTCTGTGCCCCCACCCTGCCCTAATGATGTTGTGGTTGGTCGTAATTTGTCACCACCAGCAGCCAGCCAACCACAACATATCATCACATTTTGCTTTTCGTCCCCCCATAGTTCGCGGACCGCAAAAATTTTTCGTCATGCTCATCAGCGACGGCTGGGGACAAAACATAATGGATTAATTAATGCCATATAATCTGTCTCCATCTCCCTCTCCCCACCTCTCAGCTTACGCTTCGTATCTCCAGTTATTAGCTTCCATCCATATATACTAAATCTACAATGATAAATAATGGACTAATTATTTGTTGAAGAGTACATAAATAAACCGCGCAATTCCACACAGCCAAATTTGGTGATAAAGTGAAACCCCAGTGCTAAAATGCTGCTAGCTAACATTAATTGTCACATTGACTTTGATAAGCTGAATAATTTATTTAAATGAATGTTAAAATGAATAAATTTAAATAAAATTTATTAAAGCAAAAAATAATATTCGTTTTTTCACTTTTATTTCTTCATATTTTGCACATTTAAATGAAAGTTGAAATTTAAAACGAATAAATTTAATTGAAATTAATTAAAACAAAAAAATAATGTTTGATTTTCAATTTAGTTTTAATTATTCCCAATGATCACCTGTCATATTCTATTATTTTTACTGATTTGCATTCTGACAACTTTGTCACAATCAGCACCCAACATAACTGTCAAGCAAACAACAGACGGTAGAAATTAATTAACAAATTAAAAAAAAATTTATATTCCCATTTCGTGAAATTTACCCCGGCCTCCACACGTTCCCTGAATTATAGCCATCCTGTAAAATAAAATCCTTTTTCAGTGGGTTGAAAAATTTTAGCTTATTTCATAAAATAAGAGCATATATAATGAAATTTAATATTAGTTTTAAAACAGCTTATTTTGAGATTGTTAAAGATATTTTCCAAGCCCCTCCCCTTTTTCACTAAAAAATTTTTGATTTTCTATTTTTGGTTTAGAAAATTTTGCAGTATTTTATCTGAGATTTTTGTCCATTTATGCTTAAATAAATTTATTGTATTTTAAAAAACATAAATAATATATGCATCCATCCATATTTTTAAGATTGTTCTGCACAATCCAGAACCCTCCGAGTCGTTGTTTTGTTCGACATTACCCCTGAATATGCAACCAATTTTCGCAACCAGCAACACCGACTTTTCAAAACATTGAGGTCTTAAGAAAAATAAAAATTATTTATTTTATTTTAATTTAATTTAGACACATTGATCAGCAAGTGAAAGGGCATCAACGATTTTATGCACTTGTCGCCTTTCACAGAACGTCGGTGGTGCTGAGTGGACTAAATTATGCTCAAGCAAAAAATGTTGAAAAGGTAAATTCATTTTTAATTAAATTAATTAATTATTAATTTTCTTGGGAAAAAACATATTCTTTTGGGGTCTAAATATGAACTAAATTTATTGTTTAAAACAAAATGATTTTAATTGGAATTATTATAATAGTGACAAAGTTTTCAGAAAAAAATAATTAATAATTTCATTTAAAATTGCACCATTTTTTAATTGTAAAAATTTGCAGATTATCGCCCAAATCTCTGGGCTTAATCCTCGACGACGACTTGAAACGGCGCCTTCCAAGGTAAATTTAAAATAAAAATTGCACAATAAAGATATACAAATTTTAATTTTCTCAATTTTTTTAGGCATTTGCAACAGCGGCAGAATTGTTGGAATATCACCAAGAATCAAACACCACTTCGGAGACAACAAATATTGTTCTGTTAATTCATGATGGCTTCAACACGGATATGCGCAACGAAACATTTGAAGCGATGTAACGGGCCAAATAAATTTTAATTAATAAAGCTAGTTTAAATTATTAAATCGAACTAATTGTCATTTAATCTACCGAAAAGAGTTTTTTAAATCCAGACTAAATCTAGTGAAAGCTGTTTTAAATTAATGCAAAATTATTGGCTCTATTTTTAATTTTCTAATTATACCATTTTCACTCCCCTATTAGCCATCAAAAATTTATTTATTATTTAATAATTATTTTTTAAACAGCTCCAAATTGACGCAGCATGGGGCCGAAATCTACGCAATAACCGGCAACCTCAGGCCAAATGAAGAAATTTTGACTGAATACACTGGCGGACAGAGGAGTCATGTTTTTGCCAGAAATGATGACATGGAGCAGTTTTTCCAAGCCTTGGACGAAGTCCGATTCAAAAAAATCAAAAAATAAAAATCCTAAAATTTCCATTTTTTCAGAAAATTAACCCTTGTGAAAGCTCTAAGGCTGAACTTTTGAAAAAGAATTTGCCATCTCCAGCGGCAAAACTTCGTGATGACAAAAATCGGACTGGCGTTGAAGTTTGTTTCAATAATAATTTTTCTAAATTCATTTTTTTATAAATATTTTTAATTTTTTGGTTTTTTCAGCTTTTGATACTGCCCCAAAATGACAGTAATTCACCAAAAAATTTTGTAAAAAACAGCCAAAAGACAGAGCAACAACAACAATTAGTCAACAACCGTGAACAGTTGCCATTTTTACCAAAGAATTTGAAGTTGGAATGCAACAACGTTGGAAAGGTGACAAAAATTTAGATTATGTCATGAAAAAAAAAACAAATTTTCCGAGAAAATTTTTATTATTTGGGTTTTCTTCACTATGATTCATTATTTTTGTTAAAAATTTTAAGAAATTAAATCTGATTTTTATACCAAAAGAAGCGGTTTTGAAGTTGTTTCGGAAAATTTAATTTTCCTGACCAATCATTGATGATTGATAATTCAAAAATTTAATTATTATTTTTTAGGTTGACCTGATGCTTGTGTTAGACACCAGTGGCTCCATTTACCATTCATTCCCACAGCAACGTCAAATAGGTGAATTTAATAAGAATTTTTTTATCGAAATTAAATACAAAAAATTTGAATCGCGACAAATCAAAAAATTATTCAAAATTAATTGAACGAGGCAAAGTTCCAAATAACGATTGAATTTATCAGAATGATATTGATATTAATTTTCCTGAAATTACCCAATTTTTTTTTATAAATTACGCCAAATGGCGGCGCACTGCCCGCAAACTTTAAAAAATTTTTTAACACAAATTTAATTTTAAAAATTAAATATCGATCTAATACAATAAGATAATTTGTTTTAATGGGTTCGAGGATGAAAGCTTTTTATTTTGTTTTTTAGAACTTTCGAAAAAATTTCTAGCACTGCAAATTCTGCACGCCATCGAGCCCGCACTGCATTCATTGCAAATTGGGGTCATCCAATTTGCACATGAGCCTACCGTAATCCACTCGTTACGCGAGCCTACCGTGGCCAAGTATTACGAATTGCTGAACAGAGTGCGCGACCTTGTGTTTACTGGACGGTGTGTTTTTAAAATTTAACTTATAGGAGAATTAATTGGAAAAGGTGTTAGAATTTGATCAAATCTTACAATTAAAATTTGAAATCGAATACGGCCTCACCCGCAAGGGCAAACCGAAAAAGTAAAAAATTTTCAGTAAATTTTTTTGAAATTTTAAGCAATTTTCTTAACAAAATTGCATTAAAATAATCAAAAAATTTCCCGGCGGCGCCTATCGGCACCGCCGGACCTCCATTTTACCATATTTTTGAAAAATGGAGGCCAAAATGGCAAAAAATATTAATGTTTTTGGCGAAAAACGGCGAAAAATTTTGTAAAATACACCCCATAATTCGGGATTTCAAAAAACCAAAAATACACCCCTAAAAATCGACTTAAAAAAGAAAAATACACCCTAAAAATCGAATTTTTGACTTCAACCCCCCCCCCCCAAAGAGGCTACGGGATTTGGGGGTTATTTACCCGTACCCAGTGCAAGTGCCGAGCCCGTAAGCTTTACCCTTATCCGTAAATTTGAAAGTATTTATCTCTAATTAAAATTATAAAATAATTTATAATATATATTTTTTAATTTAATTTTGGAAAATTTTAGGAATACTCGTATTGCTGACGCTCTTGAATTGGCGTTGAATGAATTTGATGAGCATGGACGAAATGATGCGCAAAAAGTAAAACAAAAGAATTAATAATAATTTGTGAAATTTTGTTTCCCCCCCCCCATTTTTAGGTTATTATTCTGATCAGCGATGGGCATGGCCAAGAATTTTGGCATCGCGCAGCAGAAGTTGCACATCGCTTGGCCACAACGCGCGACTTGCAGCGTTTCGCGGTTTCCTCAAGCTTGGACTATAATATGGAGGAGTTAATGCTGTACATGGGCGATTCAAAGCGTATTTTTGTCGGCCAACGGAGCTTAATGTAAAAATTTATAAACACATGCCCATAGTCAGATTTTCTATTATTTTAATTTTTAACATCAGAAACTTTTTTAAAAATGATGAAAACGACGTAGAATAATTTATGGGTTTTGAAATAATTATTTTTATTTTATTTTAGCAAATTTTCATTTTCCATTACCCTTCTTTAAATTTTACAAGGATAATGGTGCATACTGTACTAATTTACCTCTGAGATTTGCATCCAATAGTTTTGCTTAAATTTTTACGAATTTTCGACTTTTAAACCTATTGTTTTTTATGCTTTCCTGTAACTCTAAATAATTTGATCATTTTTTTCAGTTTTATGCCGACAATCATTGCCTTTTTGAACAAATGTTTGCCAAATTCGGTGAAAAAAATTGGCACAACGCAAATCAATTTGGATGAAAATGGCATAAAAATTGGTTTTGAAGCAACGGCAGGAGCGGTCGCAAATTCGCTAGAAACTTCAACGGCAACAGCGATTGACGAATTTTCAACGGTTGCAAATCTGTCGCAAATGCTTGGCGAAACGGACAATACTGAATCGGCGAACAAAAACAACAGCAACAACGACATTCCGCCAACGTCTGGCGGCCAAGCGGAAGTGGCATCCATTTCAAATTCAAATTTGACTTCATCCGCTGATGATGGACAAAATGCCACGGGAGGAGGGCCGCTCACCAAATTGGAAAAACGAGATAAGCCAGAAAATCGGCGAATTCTGGTGGACAATGAGCGTGATGAGCCCATAAAAGCGGAGGAAGAAGACGAAAAAAAGGATCGAGAAGAAAGTGCCAAAGCGGAGAGGGACCAACAAACATTGAGGAAAATTGTTCCTGACAGGGAAAAAGTAAATTTCTTTTTAATATTTTTTGAAAAAGGAATTTTTTTTTTACTTCCGCTCCGGACAACCATTTTTTCATATTTTTGAAAATTTGATCCAAAATGGCAAAAATTGGTCATTTTTTTGGCGAAAAATGGCAACAAATTCCTGTTTTTTGTCTAGGCGATGAAACTTTTAAAATTTATTGGAGAAAAAATTTTGGAGTCTAAGCCCAAAAAAATATATTCGGTTATCCCCCCCCCTCTCCCCCGAAATTTTTTTCTGTATATGGGCTTGCCTTCACATATATTTCACCCTTTAAATGCCGAAAACCTAGATACAGAATTTTCTTTTTAAAATGCCGAATCGCTTACGCATTTCTCGGGACCCCTTACAATGTATTTGTTTTCTAAATTTAATGTTTATTAAGCCTTCAAGTGTGGAAGAAATTGAGTGTGACACTGATGTGCTGATCATGCTGGACCGAGCACGGCCTGAGCAAGCGTTTGCGCAACATGTTGCGTTGGCCAAACATTTGGTGGCAAAAATTGAGCCGGAAGCAATCGCGTCGGGCAAAACGCGAGTTTCCATCATTTCATTTGGCAACGAAGCAACAAAGGATGTTGGATGGAACGAAAAGCTGCCCAGAAGGCATATTTTGCAAAAGTTGGACACAATTCGGCAGTATAACAGCGCGACATCATTCGTACAAGCCGCCAAAACGGCAATTGAAGTGAATTTGTTTTTTTCGAATCGAATTAGCATTTCACTCATCCGTAGTGCGCAGATTTCAGGAATTAGGGAAAGACTCAAAACCGGGAATTCGGGGGGTGGGGTGTCCGTATTTATTAGACTGTCTAATAATCGTGGGCGGGAGGATATGTGTGGATTAGGGATAAGTCCTTAATAGTCAGAAGAATTGAGGAGGCTACTGGGTTAAGCCTTTTTTAACAGATTCCTTTTCTATATTTTTTTTTGAAAATCCTCTAATGAATTTTAACATTAAAAATTTTTAGTTTAAAAAAATTTTCCTTGACTTTGGATAACGGAGTAGGATAAAAGGTCGCTGAACGATTTTTTGGATCATAACTTTTTCTTTCTAAAAAATTAAATCATTCTTGGAACTCTTTTAAATTTCGTCATGTACTTACAAAAAGTTAGGGCTAAAATACGCAAAACTGAACTGACTTTTTCTGACTATTTTTGTCATAGAATTTTAGTTGAAATTTAAAAAATCGTCCAGCAATAATTTTTGATTTTTAAAAGTTTTAATATTATTATTTTTTTCAATTCCACAGGAAATTTCAAAAGTACGCCGACCCAATGCTGGACTGCTGGCGACAGTGTTTTGGAGCGGCTTAACCGGCACTGACAAAGCAAACGAATTGGCAAATGCAATGAATCAGTTCAACGCAATAAATCGTACACAACTTTTTGTGGTCTCACTTAATGCAAAAGCCAATTTGACAAGGCTTAAGGTGATTATTATTGATACTGATTATAATTGATCAAAGAAATATTTTTAAATTTTGATTATTTTTGAGTAAAAAAACATTAAATTATTTAAATTTATGTTAAATTGTTAATAATAAAATTAGTTAAAATTAATTGGATAAATAAATTTGATTAGTCAGTGTAAGATTGGAATAAAAAATTTAAAAAATATATATTTTAAGGAATTGGCCGGAGATCAATGGCACGTTTTTGTGGAGGGACGCGCCAGCCAATTTATTGGAGAGGGTAATTTTTTTTGTTTCTTAATTTTTTATCATTTGTTTTATTTATATTCTTAAGTTATTCCTTGAAATTTTATCATGAAATTTCCTAAAAATTTTTTAGTGTTTGATAGAGATGCCATTTTTTGTCATGATAATTTCATAAATCAGGATTTTTAAAAAAGTTCTTAATGTATGAGATTTTATGAAATTTTCCAAGCTGATACCTCATGCAAAGTTAAAAAAACCCTTTTTTTCAATATTTTTTAACATTTTTTGTTTGAAGCTTCACAACATCTTCTCGACTGTGTGCTGCCTCCCAGCGGTGCCCAAATGCACTCATCAAACAACAATGACGAGCCGGAACTGCTGGACACCCATGAGCCATTGACCAGCGTTGAACGTGTTGAGCATCTGCAAGCGGCTGCTCGTGCATTCCAAAAACATCCGCTTGGCAATTGCAAAGATGGTAATAATTAGAGCATGAATTTTTAATTTTTTTTTTAATTTTCTGTGAATACGTTGTTAAAAATTTCAGGGAGTTAGTTGTTTTTTAATTTTATATAATATCTTAAAGAAAGGATGATTTATAGTTTCTGATAGATATCATAGATTTGTAACAATGGCAATGAATTATTAATATTTATTAAGTTTTTTTTTACCATAAATTTTAAATTTGTGATAATAGGTCTTAAAGTTTCTGTGTGATTGTTTTGAATCAGATAAACAGATAAAAAAATTTAATAATGGATTCTTAATATTCGTAAAAGTTTTCATTAAGTAACATAGATTAATAATGGGTGTTTGTATTTATATTGTTTAGTTGTAACAAACACCAAAAGTTTGTAATAATCATAGATTGTAATAAGTGGTATTATGTTTTGAATGTGTTGATTTGACTGATATCATGTTTTGTAGAGTTTGTGACAAACATCATATTTGTAATAATCAAAGATTGTAATAGGTGGTATTAATGTTTTCGAATGTGTTGATTTGACTGATATCATGTTTTGTAGTTTGTGACAAACATCATATTTGTAATAATCATAGATTCTAATAAGTGGTATTAATGTTTTCGAATGTGTTGATTTGACTGATATCATGTTTTGTAGAATAATCATAGATTGAAATAAGTGGTATTAATGTTTTCGAATGTGTTCATTTGACTGATATCATGTTTTGTAGAGTTTGTGACAAACATCATATTTGTAATAATCAAGATTAATAAGTGGTATTAATGTTTTCGAATGTGTTCATTTGACTATATCATGTTTTGTAGAGTTTGTGACAAACATCAAATTTTGTAATAATCAAGATATTGAATAAGTGGATTAATGTTTTCGAATGTGTTTCATTTGACTGATATCATGTTTTGTAGAGTTTGTGACAAACATCATATTTGTAATAATCAAAGATATTAATAAGTTGGTATTAATGTTTTTCGAATGTGTTCATTTGACTGATATCATGTTTGTAGAGTTTGTGACAAACATCATATTTGTAATAATCAAGATATTATAAGTGGTATTAATGTTTTCGAATGTGTTCATTTGACTGATATCATGTTTTGTAGAGTTTGTGACAAACATCATATTTGTAATAATCATAGATTTTAATAAGTGGTATTAATGTTTTCGAATGTGTTCATTTGACTGATATCATGTTTTGTAGAGTTTGTGACAAACATCATATTTGTAATAATCAAAGATATTAATAAGTTGTATTAATGTTTTCGAATGTGTTCATTTGACTGATATCATGTTTTGTAGAGTTTGTGACAAACATCATATTTGTAATAATCATAGATTGATTAATAAGTTGTATTAATGTTTTCGAATGTGTTCATTTGACTGATATCATGTTTTGTAGAGTTTGTGACAAACATCATATTTGTAATAATCAAAGATTGAAATAAGTGGTATTAATGTTTTCGAATGTGTTCATTTGACTGATATCATGTTTTGTAGAGTTTGTGACAAACATCATATTTGTAATAATCATAGATTAAATAAGTGTATTAATGTTTTCGAATGTGTTCATTTGACTGATATCATGTTTTGTAGAGTTTGTGACAAACATCATATTTGTAATAATCAAAGATATTAATAAGTTGTATTAATGTTTTCGAATGTGTTCATTTGACTGATATCATGTTTTGTAGAGTTTGTGACAAACATCATATTTGTAATAATCATAGATTGAAATAAGTGGTATTAATGTTTTCGAATGTGTTCATTTGACTGATATCATGTTTTGTAGAGTTTGTGACAAACATCATATTTGTAATAATCAAGATATTAATAAGTTGTATTAATGTTTTCGAATGTGTTCATTTGACTGATATCATGTTTTGTAGAGTTTGTGACAAACATCATATTTGTAATAATCAAAGATATTAATAAGTTGTATTAATGTTTTCGAATGTGTTCATTTGACTGATATCATGTTTTGTAGAGTTTGTGACAAACATCATATTTGTAATAATCATAGATTGAAATAAGTGGTATTAATGTTTTCGAATGTGTTCATTTGACTGATATCATGTTTTGTAGAGTTTGTGACAAACATCATATTTGTAATAATCAAAGATATTAATAAGTTGTATTAATGTTTTCGAATGTGTTCATTTGACTGATATCATGTTTTGTAGAGTTTGTGACAAACATCATATTTGTAATAATCATAGATTGAAATAAGTGGTATTAATGTTTTCGAATGTGTTCATTTGACTGATATCATGTTTTGTAGAGTTTGTGACAAACATCATATTTGTAATAATCAAAGATATTAATAAGTGGTATTAATGTTTTCGAATGTGTTCATTTGACTGATATCATGTTTTGTAGAGTTTGTGACAAACATCATATTTGTAATAATCAAAGATATTAATAAGTATTAATGTTTTCGAATGTGTTCATTTGACTGATATCATGTTTTGTAGAGTTTGTGACAAACATCATATTTGTAATAATCAAAGATTTAATAAGTTGTATTAATGTTTTCGAATGTGTTCATTTGACTGATATCATGTTTTGTAGAGTTTGTGACAAACATCATATTTGTAATAATCAAAGATATTAATAAGTTGTATTAATGTTTTCGAATGTGTTCATTTGACTGATATCATGTTTTGTAGAGTTTGTGACAAACATCATATTTGTAATAATCATAGATTGAAATAAGTGGTATTAATGTTTTCGAATGTGTTCATTTGACTGATATCATGTTTTGTAGAGTTTGTGACAAACATCATATTTGTAATAATCAAGATATTAATAAGTGTATTAATGTTTTCGAATGTGTTCATTTGACTGATATCATGTTTTGTAGAGTTTGTGACAAACATCATATTTGTAATAATCATAGATTGAAATAAGTGGTATTAATGTTTTCGAATGTGTTCATTTGACTGATATCATGTTTTGTAGAGTTTGTGACAAACATCATATTTGTAATAATCAAAGATATTAATAAGTGTATTAATGTTTTCGAATGTGTTCATTTGACTGATATCATGTTTTGTAGAGTTTGTGACAAACATCATATTTGTAATAATCAAGATTTAATAAGTTGTATTAATGTTTTCGAATGTGTTCATTTGACTGATATCATGTTTTGTAGAGTTTGTGACAAACATCATATTTGTAATAATCAAAGATTTAATAAGTGTATTAATGTTTTCGAATGTGTTCATTTGACTGATATCATGTTTTGTAGAGTTTGTGACAAACATCATATTTGTAATAATCATAGATTGAATAAGTGGTATTAATGTTTTCGAATGTGTTCATTTGACTGATATCATGTTTTGTAGAGTTTGTGACAAACATCATATTTGTAATAATCATAGATTTAATAAGTGGTATTAATGTTTTCGAATGTGTTGATTTGACTGATATCATGTTTTGTAGAGTTTGTGACAAACATCATATTTGTAATAATCATAGATTGAAATAAGTGGTATTAATGTTTTCGAATGTGTTCATTTGACTGATATCATGTTTTGTAGAGTTTGTGACAAACATCATATTTGTAATAATCAAAGATATTAATAAGTTGTATTAATGTTTTCGAATGTGTTCATTTGACTGATATCATGTTTTGTAGAGTTTGTGACAAACATCATATTTGTAATAATCAAAGATATTAATAAGTTGTATTAATGTTTTCGAATGTGTTCATTTGACTGATATCATGTTTTGTAGAGTTTGTGACAAACATCATATTTGTAATAATCATAGATTGAAATAAGTGGTATTAATGTTTTCGAATGTGTTCATTTGACTGATATCATGTTTTGTAGAGTTTGTGACAAACATCATATTTGTAATAATCAAGATATTAATAAGTGTATTAATGTTTTCGAATGTGTTCATTTGACTGATATCATGTTTTGTAGAGTTTGTGACAAACATCATATTTGTAATAATCAAGATTGAATAAGTGGTATTAATGTTTTCGAATGTGTTCATTTGACTGATATCATGTTTTGTAGAGTTTGTGACAAACATCATATTTGTAATAATCAAAGATATTAATAAGTGTATTAATGTTTTCGAATGTGTTCATTTGACTGATATCATGTTTTGTAGAGTTTGTGACAAACATCATATTTGTAATAATCAAGATATTAATAAGTGGTATTAATGTTTTCGAATGTGTTCATTTGACTGATATCATGTTTTGTAGAGTTTGTGACAAACATCATATTTGTAATAATCATAGATTGAATAAGTGGTATTAATGTTTTCGAATGTGTTCATTTGACTGATATCATGTTTTGTAGAGTTTGTGACAAACATCATATTTGTAATAATCAAGATTTAATAAGTGTATTAATGTTTTCGAATGTGTTCATTTGACTGATATCATGTTTTGTAGAGTTTGTGACAAACATCATATTTGTAATAATCATAGATTGAATAAGTGGTATTAATGTTTTCGAATGTGTTCATTTGACTGATATCATGTTTTGTAGAGTTTGTGACAAACATCATATTTGTAATAATCAAGATATTAATAAGTGTATTAATGTTTTCGAATGTGTTCATTTGACTGATATCATGTTTTGTAGAGTTTGTGACAAACATCATATTTGTAATAATAGATTGAATAAGTGTATTAATGTTTTCGAATGTGTTCATTTGACTGATATCATGTTTTGTAGAGTTTGTGACAAACATCATATTTGTAATAATCAAGATATTAATAAGTGTATTAATGTTTTCGAATGTGTTCATTTGACTGATATCATGTTTTGTAGAGTTTGTGACAAACATCATATTTGTAATAATCATAGATTGAATAAGTGGTATTAATGTTTTCGAATGTGTTCATTTGACTGATATCATGTTTTGTAGAGTTTGTGACAAACATCATATTTGTAATAATCATAGATTGAAATAAGTGGTATTAATGTTTTCGAATGTGTTGATTTGACTGATATCATGTTTTGTAGAGTTTGTGACAAACATCATATTTGTAATAATCAAAGATATTAATAAGTGGTATTAATGTTTTCGAATGTGTTCATTTGACTGATATCATGTTTTGTAGAGTTTGTGACAAACATCATATTTGTAATAATCATAGATTGAAATAAGTGGTATTAATGTTTTCGAATGTGTTCATTTGACTGATATCATGTTTTGTTGAGTTTGTGACAAACATCATATTTGTAATAATCAAGATTTAATAAGTTGTATTAATGTTTTCGAATGTGTTTTTGACTGATTTCATGATGTGTAAGTTGTAACAAACACCAAAAGTTTGTAATAATCATAGATTGAAATAAGTGGTATTAATGTTTTCGAATGTGTTCATTTGACTGATATCATGTTTTGTAGAGTTTGTGACAAACATCATATTTGTAATAATCATAGATTGAAATAAGTGGTATTAATGTTTTCGAATGTGTTCATTTGACTGATATCATGTTTTGTAGAGTTTGTGACAAACATCATATTTGTAATAATCATAGATTGAAATAAGTGGTATTAATGTTTTCGAATGTGTTCATTTGACTGATATCATGTTTTGTAGAGTTTGTGACAAACATCATATTTGTAATAATCAAAGATTGAAATAAGTGGTATTAATGTTTTCGAATGTGTTCATTTGACTGATATCATGTTTTGTAGAGTTTGTGACAAACATCATATTTGTAATAATCATAGATTGAAATAAGTGGTATTAATGTTTTCGAATGTGTTCATTTGACTGATATCATGTTTTGTAGAGTTTGTGACAAACATCATATTTGTAATAATCAAGATATTAATAAGTTGTATTAATGTTTTCGAATGTGTTCATTTGACTGATATCATGTTTTGTAGAGTTTGTGACAAACATCATATTTGTAATAATCATAGATTGAAATAAGTGGTATTAATGTTTTCGAATGTGTTCATTTGACTGATATCATGTTTTGTAGAGTTTGTGACAAACATCATATTTGTAATAATCAAAGATTTTAATAAGTGGTATTAATGTTTTCGAATGTGTTGATTTGACTGATATCATGTTTTGTAGAGTTTGTGACAAACATCATATTTGTAATAATCAAAGATATTAATAAGTGGTATTAATGTTTTCGAATGTGTTCATTTGACTGATATCATGTTTTGTAGAGTTTGTGACAAACATCATATTTGTAATAATCATAGATTGAAATAAGTGGTATTAATGTTTTCGAATGTTTTTTGACTGACATTTTGTGTGTTGAGTTTGTGACAAACATCATATTTGTAATAATCAAAGATATTAATAAGTTGTATTAATGTTTTCGAATGTTTTGATCAGACATTTCATGATGTGTAAGTTGTAACAAACACCAAAAGTTTGTAATAATCATAGATTGAAATAAGTGGTATTAATGTTTTCGAATGTGTTCATTTGACTGATATCATGTTTTGTAGAGTTTGTGACAAACATCATATTTGTAATAATCATAGATTGAAATAAGTGGTATTAATGTTTTCGAATGTGCTCATTTGGCTGATATCATGTTTTGTAGAGCTTGTGACAAACATCATATTTGTAATAATCAAAGATTGTAATAGGTGGTATTAATGTTTTCGAATGTGTTCATTTGACTGATATCATGTTTTGTTGAGTTTGTGACAAACATCATATTTGTAATAATCAAAGATATTAATAAGTTGTATTAATGTTTTCGAATGTTTTGATCAGACATTTCATGATGTGTAAGTTGTAACAAACACCAAAAGTTTGTAATAATCATAGATTGAAATAAGTGGTATTAATGTTTTCGAATGTGTTCATTTGACTGATATCATGTTTTGTAGAGTTTGTGACAAACATCATATTTGTAATAATCATAGATTGAAATAAGTGGTATTAATGTTTTCGAATGTGTTCATTTGACTGATATCATGTTTTGTAGAGTTTGTGACAAACATCATATTTGTAATAATCAAAGATATTAATAAGTTGTATTAATGTTTTCGAATGTGTTCATTTGACTGATATCATGTTTTGTAGAGTTTGTGACAAACATCATATTTGTAATAATCATAGATTGAAATAAGTGGTATTAATGTTTTCGAATGTGTTCATTTGACTGATATCATGTTTTGTAGAGTTTGTGACAAACATCATATTTGTAATAATCATAGATTGAAATAAGTGGTATTAATGTTTTCGAATGTGTTATTTGACTGATATCATGTTTTGTAGAGTTTGTGACAAACATCATATTTGTAATAATCAAAGATATTAATAAGTGGTATTAATGTTTTCGAATGTTTTGATCAGACATTTCATGATGTGTAAGTTGTAACAAACACCAAAAGTTTGCAATAATCATAGATTCTAATAAGTGGTATTAATGTTTTCGAATGTGTTGATTTGACTCAGACATTTCATGATGTGTAAGTTGTAACAAACACCAAAAGTTTGTAATAATCATAGATTGTAATTAGATTGTAATTAGATTGTAATAAGTGGTATTAATGTTTTCGAATGTTTTGTTAGACAGCTATCATGCTTTGTAATTTTTAGACAAACATCATATTTGTAATAATCTAAGATAGTAATAAGTGGTATAAATGTTTTCGAATGTTTTATTAGACAGCTATCATGCTTTGTAATTTTTAGACAAACATTATATTTGTAATAATCTATGTTATTTGTAAAGATTTTTGTTAGAGATCTTAAATTTAAGATAAAGGAAGGATCTTTAAAGATTTTTGAATGTTTTGGATTAAACATAACATGTTTGATTGTATATGGAGTGATGATGTTTTTGAAAATTTTGAGTAAAAGGTATCATGATTTTTAAAGTTTCTGGCAAACATCATAGATGTGAAAAAGATTTTAATGTTTAAGAATTTCTTTGAAAAAAAAGACGTCATGATTTGTAGAGTTGTGACAGCCATCATAGATTTGTGTTATGAAGAATTTCTTAAAAATCACAATAAATTATTTGGTTAATACCTACTATTTAGCTGCTTGTTAAGTTAGTTTTCGAGTTTTTAACACCTATTTATTCGTTTTATTTTTAGAACGGTTTTAAATTCTTAAACTATTTTTTACAAATAATTTTGATAAGAATAACAAAAAAAAAATTTTTTTTTTTTTGAACGACTTAGCACCTAAAAATACCAAATTTATCTGCTCAAGATTCAAGATACTTCTCGAGCCGCACATTTAATGAACCACTTAATTGCTTTCAGATCTCGTTGATCTGGCAGTTTTGCTTCACTTCCATCCCCAATCTGGAGCATCAACAAATGAAATGTCCGGCCAATTCCAAGCCATGCGTCGAGCTGCAATGGCAACATTGAGGTGAATAAAAAATTACATGACACTTAAAAAAGAGAAATTTCTCATGACAGAGACTTACATATTTTAAGCAATTTTTTTTAATTTGAAAATTGAAAATTCAATTCTTTATTCCAACTTTGAAAAAAAAACCAAACCCATTATGAAAGTTTTGTTACTGCCCATTCTTCCTTCCAACTCTTTGCCCCAATACATATAATTTTGGCATTATTTCCTATCCCTTGTCAATCTTTATTAAAAATGAATTTTTTAAATGTAATTAATGTTAATGAGAATTTTGTTTTTTTATAAAATCTTATTTTAATTTGATACTAACTATCCCATTAATGGGATGGAAGGGACGGATGTTTATTTTTTGTTTTTGTTTTTTTTAATATTTTTTGTTTTTTAAATTTATTTATAATTGATCATTGCCTAATTTTAAGACAAGCTTCCGCTGAGCACTACCAAAAGCGAATTCGTCTTTCACTTCTGATCAATGCGCGAGTGTTGGTGTCCTTGAAAACTGCAATTGATTTGGATGATGCACTGTTTGCCCTTGACCGTGCTCAGCTGGACCCAGCCGAACTTGGCGGCACTGTGCCATTGGCAGACAAATTGCAAATGTCCATTGACGATCTCCGCCAATTCCATAGGTCGTAAAATAGTATTTAAATTCATAAATTCTCTTACAAAAAAATTTTTTTCAATTTTTTTCAAAAGAAATTTTCCAATTTAAAAACCTTAAATAAACTAAAAAAAAAGCGAGAATATGTATATGAAAAAGCATAAAATATTTAGAAAAATATGTTCAATAGAGCCTGTTAAATTCTGGAAAAAATACGTATTTACATAAAATAATAATTATTATTGTAATTTTTTTTTAAATTCAAGAGAAGGTGCTCGGGTTGTCATTTTGGTGCTCAGCAATGATGAGCAGCAGCGACTGAACGCGGACGAGCACCAATCCCGACGGATCATCAAGGGGCTTGACCGCTTGTCCGCCTCGCTGTTCATCCTTCATTTTGCGCCCCGCGGTGCGCCTCCCTCTGCTGGCCCACTGAGCGCACAATTCAACGGAAGTGACACGGAACGGACCATCCGCGTTTTCAGCACTAGCGGCAAAATTTCACAATTTGTGGACGAATTCCGACGCAAAACTTTCACATGCAGGTAGTTTTTTGAAAAAAAAATTGTTTGTTATTATAGTAGTTCAATAACGTATCCAAGAGATGTGGGACAGACTCGTCAGGGGAAGGGAAGATTTCGATTTTTCTTATCGATATCCCACCTCACTAGATCTCTCTAATCCAAAATTCTGACCAAAACTTGATAGTCTTTACAAAAACCAAAAAATCGGACAATTTTTGTTGCCAATCTATTAACAATTGTTTTTTTGCCGGCGGAAGCCAATCGTTCACCGTAGAGTCCTAAAAAAATTCTTAATTTTCTTTAAAATTTTATTAAGAAATCCAATTAGATTTGCAAAAAAAAAAAATCTGCTAGCATGTGTTTACGCTATAAAAATTCTTAAATATAATCGCTATTTTTCAATAAAAACAATCATTCAGAAAACATGATGGTAAATTGGAAAATCCACGTGAGGAAGAATCATTTGCATCCGACTCAACTGTTGCCCCATCGGAAGATTCTAAACCAATTGTAATAATTGTTGAAAATATTTAAAATTTCAACAAATTTAAAAATTTACCAATTGTTACACCCAAAAATTTGTAGTCAGAAAATCGGAAAATGTACAGAAAAAAAATAGATAAATTTTCCTTTTTAATTCAGATTAAATTTTAAAAATTTACTAGTTTAAAATGATTAAAAAACAATTAAATAAATGTTTTTTTTAATTAAAATAAAAAACTAAGACTTCTTCACAGACTGAGCAAGGAACAGCAGAATCAGAAAATGAATCCAACACTTCGTCCGGTGGCGTTAAACTGCTTGAAAATGACGCTGAATTGGACAGCAACAACACCAGTAACACAAATGAAATTGCATCAAATGTGAATTTGAGGGCAGCAAATGTGTCTGATGTTCCGGTAATTTTCTAAATATTATTTTAATAATTCATTAATTGGGTTTTGCTATATAAGCTAATTGATTAACTAATTAATTAATTAGGTTTTTGATTACAAAATTGAAAATTGAAAATTTTCAATACATTTAAATAGGCCACTTCACTCACAATCAGCTGCACATAAATTTTATGATAAAATCTTCAAAAGTTCTGATAACATTTTTTATGCTGAATGAAATTCTTATATTTATTTATTTCATATTTATTTATAAATTAAAATTTTCCAATTTCAATGGGAAATTTTTTTAAATAGCAAATTATTTTGAAAATTTGTTTTCAGACAACATCTGAGCAAATTGTCTCTGTGCCTGACGCTTCACAAAATGTTTCTACTGAGAACGATGAAATTTCGTTAAACAACCTCACAACCGTATTGCCTACCGAAGAAACTGTTACTGTAACAACTACCGTAAGCACTACAACCGCTGCCCCTACTACAACTACCATAACTACTACAACCGCTACCTCTACTACAACTGCCGTGGCAAAGCAACAAACTTCACGGAAGCCGGTCAAATTTGCAATGAGTGAAGATGATCATCCCCATGTGTTTTTGCTGGGTGACGAATGCAAGGTGGACAATTAATTAATAAATAGGTAAAAAATAACTTAATTGTTATTATTGTATCATTTAGCTTCCACCGTATTTATGATTACGGTAACAGACCTAAGTGTGATCCAATTTCCCTAATTTAAGCTTTCATAGGTTTTTCAAAATGTTTTTAAATCAATTTTTTATGCTTATCGCAGCAAAAAGTACCCTAAATTATACTTTATTCATTGTTTTTGAATTGTTTTTCTCCTAAGAATACCTTTGAATTTTTATTGCTTTTTGTAACCAATTACTTTGGGATTATTAAAAATAAAATTTTGATTATACCCCAAAAAAGTTTTAAAAATGCTCAGAAGTGAAGCATATAAAAGCTATATACGGCCACATTTAGAGTATGAAATTTGGAATCCTCAGAAGAAAGATCTTATATATAGAATTGAAAGAATCCAAAAATATTTTACAAGGATTGCCTTTAAAAGATGTGGATTAGTCCCAAAATCTTATGAACACAGATTAGAAATTGACTTAAAAAGTTAGAAATAAGGAGAACTGCTACAGACTTAGTCATGGTCCAAAAAATCCTAAGAGGGTATACACACCTTAAGCAAATGAACTATTTTATAATAACAAACCGAAACAATAGAAAACCCCTTTTGCTTCGGCAAAAGAAATATATTTCTAAAACAAAAAATAACTTTTTTAATAGAACCGTATCTTTTTGGAATAAGCTGCCTAAAGAGGCAATGCAAATTCAGAAATATAAGATTTTCAGAAACTATCTCCTAGAAACACTAAATTCTTAATGCTATTGTTGTTTCCTTAAACATTGGGTTCCTTTAGCATTAATTTTTTAATTTGCACCACTGTAAATGTACTTTTTAGTACCTTGTGGTTGCTCGATAAATAAATTTAAAAAATAAATAAATAAAATATACATAAAAAATAATAACTCGAAAAAGTTGGCCAAATTTTTCCGAATTTTCTTTTAAAAAAATGTCATCACAGGTGGATTTGATGTTCATCATCGACACTTCCCAAAGTGTGCAGGAAGCATTTGAACAACAGCTCCAATTTGCCGTGGATTTGGTGGGCTTTAAAAAATATGCAAATATCTTTAAAAAATGATTTTTTCCAATTTAATAATAGGTCAAACGCTTGCCGGACCAAGATTTTGCACAACGTGTCCAAGTTGGAGCAGTATCGTTCAACAAAAAAGCCCAACTGCAATTCACGATGGGCCAATTGAAAGAAAAGCCGGTCATCCTTGACGCATTATTGCACATTAATCACACAGGCGGCGGCACTTCGGTAAAAGAATGAAATATTTATATTATATATTTTTTAATTAATATAAATTCATTTTATAAAAAATCTCTCAACAAACAGCGCCATTAATAATTTAAAAAATGATTTGGAATGATTTTATAGCTCATTTTAAAGCGAATAGTCAGAGCTTGTAATTGGTACAATATATTCAATACATATTTACATTAATTATTTTTTTGTATGCTACTATAAAAAAAAGAAAAGAGAAACAGCAGTGGGTGAATTTGCTTCAAAACGACCTAGAATAAATAAAAATTAAAATTTTAAAAAATTACAGGTTGTCAGTGGTGTGAATTTGGCAATGGACCAGGTGGCCAAACATCGACGAAAAGGCACCCGATTGATGGTTGTGCTAATCTCGGACGGTAATTTCTTTTTTTGAATGATTTGTCCAAGCATCGCCAAGGGATAGAAAATTTTTGTTGAATTTTTATTAATTTCCTAGCTAATTGCGCAGAAATTTATCGAAAAATATTTTGTTTATTTTCATAGGCACCAGTCAAGATCCATGGGCAGATGTGATACGTTCTGCGGACCGACTTCGAGCAGCTGAAGCGGATGTTTACGCAGTTACTGTCAGCCATGACTATTTCTTCAGGTGTCTGTCTATAAATTTTTTTTTTATTATTTGGATTATTTATATTTTAATTTTTGATAGTTTTTATAACATAAAATTTTTTAATTGATTTTCTGGAGCATTAAATATTGAAATTGACTAAATCGCGACAGAAATCTTGCTTTTTAGAAAAAAAAATTAAATAGAAATATTTTCTGTATTTCTTAAAATACAGCCTCCGCCCCCCCCCCCCCGCTAAATTAGAGCCCCCCCCCTGAAATAACCACCCACCCCCCCCCCCCCCATTGAAAGGAAGGGGGTTGAAAAATTGACTCCCCCCTAAAATAAAAAATTAAAAAACACAAAGAAAGCATTTTTTGAAATATTCTCACATTTTCCTCCATTTTTGTAACATTCATTAATTTGTCAGGGAGTTGGAGTTGTATGCGGGCAACAAATGGTTTGTGTACATCGATGCACGTATTCGCCAGTTCTTGGACGAAGCGGAAATGTCACTGGTGGAGTGCAAATCGCCAAGTGTGCCGTCATTGTCACGCAATGTACGCCAAGACGAAACCAACGGCACAACATTGACGGCATTGTTGACAAACATGACGACAGTTACACCGCAACAAACAGCTGCAACAGCAGCAGGTGGAAATTGTGATAAAGACCCGGTCGACCTGATGTTCATCATTGACACGTCAACGAGTGTTCAAGTGGGTGGTGCAATTTGGTGATGCTCGAGATCGAACATTTTTCGAGATCGAGATTAGGTCCGAAATTTGGTGCCGGAACTGAGATTTCAACGAAAAATCTGAGAGCGAGGATTTTTCTCGGGACGAGACTCGATATCATTGTCGAGAGTCAAAGATCCAAGATTTTTGCTAGAGTCGAGACTCAGCATTTATTGTGTGATTTTTTAACTTGGTTTGCTTTCATAACTGCTCTAAATTTTTGAGATAAATAATTTAATATATAAATTTTCTTGTTGCATTAATTGATGAAATTAATTAATTTTTATTGAAATAAATTTATAATTAATTTTGCTTTAATTTCAGAAAGAATTTTACGCTGAAAAGAATTTTGCACTTGATTTGGTTCGAGTGCTACCCGAACAAGACTTTTCGGTAAATTTTATAAAAATAAATAAGAAAATTAATACTTTATTTATTATTATTATTTAAGAAACGATTGTCCATCGCCATGGTTAAATTCAGCGGAAAAGCGGACATTCATTTTCACTTCCATCCTGGACGAACTCGTGAAGACATCATTTATGACATTGAAAGGGTAAAAAAGTGTTTATTTTTAATTCTTTTTTTTTGTTTTTGAGCCCGGACGGTGTAGGGATTCTGTCAGAATTTCTAAATTCCTGAACTCGGGGCTTTTTAAAGAGAAAATCGCTTATGGGTCTTAAACTGTCTGAACTTTAATATTTATATTATTTTCTTTTTTACGAGTTTCAAACAAAAATTTCAAAGAATCTAAGTATTAAAAGAAAAATCAATTTTTTTTTTTAGAAAAAAGCCTTTAAAATTAAAAAAGCAGAAATCTTTTTTTAAGTTTTTTGTGACAATTTTGTAAAATTATAGCTTGTCCTTTTAAGGCTGCACACACCGGAGGCGAAACAAGCTTGGCCACAGCCGCTGAATTGGCTTTTCGTGAAATTTTCCGTTTACGTAGGCCTGAAGCTAGGTAATGTTTACAGCATTTTTTTTTTAAATAATTTTCAACAATTTTTAAGGCTTATTGTTGTCATTATCACCGATGGAAATAGGTCGGAAAATATCAATATTTTCAATATTTTAATTCTTTTTTTGTTTATTTTTTAGTCAAGATGAATGGAAGGATGTCAAAACTGCAGCAAAGAAATTGCGCGAAACAACTGCTGGAGGAAATGGGGTCAGTTTAAAATATTAAAAAATATATTTTAGAAACAAAATCAATTAGAGAGCAGAATTTCATGAATTTCGGTATTTTTTGGCTAATTATCACATGATCTCTAATAGATAATGAGGGTAATAACCCAATTTAACAAGTTTTATGGATCAATTTACATATTATATGCAGCACATATTTTTGAATCTTTTATGTACATAATTTTATGATTTTCAATTCCTCTAATAGAACAAGCCCGGCCTCCAAAAAAAAGAAGTGGTTGTGCTTACCATAAAGGAAATTTAGTCTATCATAAAAAGATAAGGGAATATTAGGAAATTTATGCCTTTTTGTGACTTTTTTATGCAAAATATAAATCGCTTAATTATTTTTTTTAATATTTATTATAATAAAAACTTTATAAATTTTTAATTAAATTTAAGGTTTATGCCGTGACATTGTCCGAGAAGTACTCAGTCGAAGAGCTTCGCGAGTACACCGGCAGCGAGAACAATTTGTACACAAATGCCCGTATTGACCAATTTATTCAGGTCCCAATTAAAATCTTTTTTTAATTAATAATTTTTTGTAACAATTTTTTGTAGGAAGTGGGCAATTCGATTAGCCGATGTCCGGGTGGGCAACGGGTCGGTTTTGTTCATGTGACGCCTGTGCCGGACGTTGAAGCATCCGTCACGCCGACGTAAAAAATATTATTTTTATATTCGCTTTAATTTGATATCAATCACCCGACAATTCGGTGATTGAAATGTCGGGGGGTTCGCGGTTGGGGAAAATTATGCAATCAAATATTAATATTTTTAGTATTTTTCGGTATTTGAAGAATTCTTTATTCGTAAGTAATAAATTCGCAAAAAAATTCGTCAAGTTCTAAAAAGGATATTTTTCGAAAAAAAAAATTTTTCATATCTTTTTTGAAACTAATGAAATTCATTGAAAACTTCCAGGAAAAATAAAACATTTAGGACTATCGAATTTATCTTTTAAAAAAAATTTTATTTTTCACAGTTTTTGAAACCTAAGGAAATCCATTCAAAATTTGCAGAAAATATATAAATATTTTGACAAATTTTGTTTAAAATATCGATTTTTAGAACTAAATAAATTTTCTTTAAATTAGTGCAAATTTTTAAAATTTGCCAAATTTATACTTCCAGACCATTTGAACTGAATGCAACAATTAGTATCTCGTCGGCAAAAGCAAAGGATGGCAATCCAAAAAAACAAAATAAGGAAGATGAAGTTGCCAAGGCTCGAGATCAGGTGATTCTGAGCAGATAAATTTTTTTCCAATTATTTTTTTTTGGAAAAATTTCCATTAAAGCTATAATTTGGTATTAAAACTAATATTGTACACGTATTTTACATATTAAAAAATGTTTCAAAAATAATTTGACGATATAAAATCAATGAATTTTAAAATGGTCGTAGATTTTCAAAAATACTCTGATTATTTTGTAGAATTTTCAAGTTTCTAAAACCGATACAAAAATGATTTTTCCTATTCCTTGAATGACTAGCGGTGTCCTTAAATTATTTCGTGCTTGAAAATCTTAGAAAAGTATATTTAAAACTTGAAAGAATTAACCGCACTAACCCTATTAATTTATAAGGTAAACTGATTTCAAGGACTGTCCTTGAGATTCGAGGCTGAATATTTGTAGTATTAAAATTTTTATCATTATCAAAACGCCAAAAAAATATTTTTATTACAGTACTAAAAAAACATTCTAAGCTTAAAAATGTGTAAATATTTTTAATGGATCTAAATTAAATATTCCAATGTTCGCTGTGACCAGGGTTGCCGTTCAAAGCTTTTATGCCATATTATTTCTGCTTTTGCTATCATTTTGTGTGCTCTGCGCTTTATATAATATTAATAATTATTATTATTTATTATTATAATTGTTAAATATTTAAATAATTCATAAACGATGGGAGGTTAATGATTTAAACGAAACTGAAATGCCCTTAATGGCACTCTGAAACTTTTTTGTAAAAAAAATACAATTTTATTTTTCATAATTTTCTCTCTTTTCAAAAAATTTTAAATACATACATAGTTTCGCTTCAAATCGACACTCGAAAGCATTGAAAATTTTAATGATTATGAAATTGGTACAACAAAATGAATCAATTAAAAAAAATTTTCTGAAACTTTCTTTAAATCCTTCCCTGGCTATATACAATTATATTATTATTATTATTATTATTACTTATTTATATGTTAGCATTGATGTGACTTATGTTTTTTTTGCCATTTGCTTTTATGCTTTTCTCTCCCACATTCGCCACTCTCTCTGTCGGCAACCCTGGGGTTAAGAGAAGAAAACAGGTGCAAATTTAATTAAAAATTTCATAAATAATTTTTTTTTTTGAGCATCCAATCAGAACAAGCCGTGAAGACGAATTATTTGATGAAACACGCGGTGCTGAAATGTTATCAAAGTGCAAAGCTTCAAACATGGATTTGGTAAGTTTATTCAAAATGAATAATATTAATATATTTTAAAATAATAAATAAATAACTGCGCTGAAAATGTAAATCCCAGCCACCGAAAAAGGGACAAATCCTCACATATTAGGAATTCAATTTTTGTTATCCCTAAAAATTAATCGATTTTTCAAAAGAAAAATTGCGCTAATTTTTATTTAGTTTAACCATATTCCGAAAAAGACTTGTCATTCATATTGAGTGAATTTGTTTTCCATATTAAAAATTAGAATAAAATAAATCAAGATCATTATATTGGACGCGTCAACCTCGCGCGAAAACGTTTTCGAGCACCAGCGTGAGCTTGCACTGTCATTAATTGAACGGCTTCCGATCAACCGAGAGGATGCGCACATTTCCACGGGGATCATTAGCTTCACAAACAGTCCAGTGCTACGACAAAACCTTGGCCTGGGCCGGGACCGTAAGGTTCTGGAAAAAAATAATTTTAAAAATATGAAAAAAGCATGGGTCTGGGTTTCGTGTTTGACCCGGACCTAGGATTTGCTGCACAAAAATCCAAGTTCAGTGACAAAGTCCAGGTTGTCCAAAAAGAGCCTGGAAATGTATCCTGGATCTAGAAAAAATCCAGGCCTGGACTCATCATGTCCAGATCGATTCACTGTGATTAATTAACCTGTAATTGATAATTTGACAAAATTCAAAAATTTAGACTGTCCGTAAGGCAATTGAAGACATCAAGTACAGAGGCGGTAGCACGTTGACATCCAAAGCTGTTGAGCTTGCGTTGCAGGACATGAGGCGCGGAATGCGTTTGGACGCGCGACAGGTGATTATGAGCCCAGTGAAAAAGCCAATTAATTAATTTATAAATAAATTTTTAATTTATTATAAGTAAATAATGAATAAAACGTGGAGTTTACATGTTATTTTAACCTACTTCAAAACCTTACCACTGACAATTGTCTTTAAGCCTATTTTTTTATCTTTCTCCATTAATGATTATAATTAATTGATAATTTGGGTTTTGGTCCATAAACGCATAAATAAGAGGGATTCAAATTAAAAAAATTAATTTAAATTAATTAAATGAAGTTTTTGTGTTTCTGTAAGGTGATCGTGCTGATGAATGACGGGATGAGCCAAGACCCATGGGAGCAAGTGTTAGAAAGCAGTCGACATTTAGCAAATTCGGGCGCCGAACGCTTTGGCGTTGCGTTGGGCAGTGAAGTTGATTTGCGCGAATTGCAACTAGTGAGACATAATTTATTAAATTACTAATCTGGTGTTATTATCTTTTAAAATATTTCAATTAGCAAAAAAAATTTCTAAAAAATGAGAAAATTAATTTTGGTCACTTTAACCAATTGATTAAAATTTTCTGGAGGAGAAAGGTTCTAGTTCAATTTATGAGTCCAATAGAATTTTTGAGTCTAAAACGCATTTTATGATTTTAATCAGTGTGAATAAGGTAATACATATGAGAAAATAAGAAAACAACAAAATGCTGACGTTTAAAGACAGTTACAAAACGATTAACATAATTAATTATATCTTTTTTCTATTGTCTAAACGCAGCGATTTTGTATATTTTAGTTTCTTTAGACTTTTTGCTTTCGAATAATGCCAAAAATATAGGGTTTATTTGAATATGAACAAATTATTGTATAAAAAACCAGGTATGGTTAATTGATTGGACTCATAAAAATGCATTTAGACACATAAAAGTCAATTGGACTCATATATTACACTAAAACCGAGCACAAAATCTGTTAGCAAAGCATGCGCGTTAATTTTCGAAAAATTTCTCTGACGCCTTTAACAATACAAAAAAAAAAATTGAAATTTATTTAAAAAATTTTTATTTAAAAAAATCCTCAAATAATTCATTTTTCTTCAAAAAAGTACATCGGAAGAACAGAAGGCATTTATCGCGACGGTTCAACAGAACGTTTCTTGCGCGACATTGTTTCATTGGTGGGTGTGAGCAGTGAAAATTGTCCATCACCATCACAACAATCAACAACATTTAACAATAATGCCAAAATAAAAGCAGTGCCAATACATCATGATCAGAATGCCAAAAGGCCATCAGATTTGGTTGAACGCCAACAATTTGAATTCCAGGTGAATTTGTTTTCAATTGGTTTATACTAGAGAAAGGCAAATCAACATTTTTCTCTTAGCGAAAATTGTTTTAATAAATATCAACATTGACGTTGATATTTATTTAATATCAATATAACATTATGCCATCAACGTAATATCAACGCTATTTTTAAAATTGGGATAATTTTTTAAAATTTAAAGCAATTTTTCAAAAATGACTTTTGGCGGAAAATAAGATGGGGAGAGAGATAACGCAAAAGTGAGAGGGTGTTATATTCAGCCCCACTCATACAAAAGCATTTTTGGTAAAGAAGAATAAAGAAAAATTAATTAAAAAGAGAGTGTTATGGGAAGAGATTTAAGACAGAGAGAGAATAGAGAACATAGCGAGGAATCTGCGTCTCTTACCAAAAGAATCAGCGAAGAAGAGACATGAACTCCCTTCCCATTGCGCTCTCTATTGAAATTGTTTTCTCTACCTCCTTCATCAAAAATGTTTTGTATGACTGGGACTGAGATCCAGCACTCTCTCATTTTTGCGTTATCTCTCGCACTAAAATTATAAACCGCTCATATAAATTTTAAAAAATTTTCGCAAATTTTAAAAATTACGTTGATATTTGCGTTGATGGCATAATGTTAGTTGATTTAATTAAATATCAACATTTAAATTGATACCCCGCAAAAACTAATAAAAAGGTTGATTTGCCATTCTCTAGTTTATACAATAAATTTTTTTTCTTAAATGGATATAAAATGGCACATAATTTTTAGCATTCCGTTCTATTCTCAAATAGCAACATTTAAACGGGCTAACAAATTTTTTTATGATTGTTCAATTTTTAAATCAATAAAATTTCAATAAAGTTTTATTTCATCTTCTATATATCCTTTGAAAATTAAATTTGTCAAAGTGCTTAGTTTTTTTAAACAAATCAAAATATGTCCCGTCTCTATATTCTTTTTAATTAATTTGGTTCTTATTTATATCAGGTTTTATTGAATTTTTCATAGAATTTTTGACCAAATGCCATAAAAACGAGGCTGTAATCGAAATTTTACCAAATAATGACATATTTTTGTTAATAAATATATATATATTTTTAAATTTAGTTGGACAGAGACAACAGCGCTTGTGCGAAGCCAAATGTTGACCTGTTGATCATGTTTGACAATGTGATTTCACCAGAGCGGGATAACGACAATCTGAAAATGAATTCAAACCGTTACCTTTTACTTGACCTATTAGGTGCAATTAAAATGCAATTAAACTTACTAATTACCTATTTTATTTAATTAGCTAATTAAATTTTAATTATTTTTTTAAGGCTCACTTCCTTCGGACGGCCTCGTTCGTGTTGCACTAATTTCCGCTGGTGGCCCACGCCTTGAATACCGTCTTGTGGACCCGCAAGACCGTGACGCGGTGGCGACACGCGTTGAGCGCATGCGACCGCTTAACGGTGCGCCAAACTATGCGGCAGGCATCGAACGCGCATTGGACCACTACGCGAGCGCAGGGCGTGACGATGCACGTGCCATTCTGCTGATTGTTGGCAATGGAATTGGCACTGTCGACTCGCAGACACAACGCCAAACTGTTGAAATGCGGATCAAACAGGTGGCCGGCGCTGTGTTTGAACTTTTTCTTTTTTTTAAATTTTAATTACTTTTAGACATCGGCATTGATTTGTATGGCTGTTGACAGTGGCAAGGAAGGCGACATTCAGACGGTAATTAGCCAATGGCTTGGGTTTTTAAAGTACTGGAATAAGTACAAAATATATGCCATATCTCCTCAGTACAGCCTCCTCCTCCCCCCCCCCTCCTCTATTAGAGTCGCATCCCCTCGAGCTCCCCTCCGCCGAACGGAGTTGAAAAAAAAGTCACCCTCCATTAGAGCCCCCCCCCTCTAATAAAGCAATCCTTCCAAAAATAAAGGTCTTAATGCACCACTATTCTAGAACTACGGTATTTTCTGCTGATAATTAGGCCTTTATGCACTAACACCAATAATCGCCGAATTTTGAAATTTTTTTGTTCCAATTAATTATATTAATAAACTAATTTTAAATTTCAGCTTGTTCAATACACTGGTTCACCGCAAAATGTTTTTGCATTTGATCGTAATGCAGAATTTGCCAAAACATTATTTGACGAAGTGCTGGCATCCGATCAATGCCAACAAATTAAACCAAATGAACATGTTGTTATGCAACGGGCATTCAATGGAAATGGCACGGAAAAAATTCTAGAAAATGATCGTTTATCGGTAATTAGACACAAAAATTTTTTAAATTGATTTTAATTTTTCAGAAAAACCGTTTTATAAATCGTCAAAGACAGCGTGACATTGGATTGATCAAATTTGATAAAGAGACATTTGACAATGACAAATTGGTGATCAAGCAACGTGAACAGAAAAATAACAAATTGGTGATCAAGCAAAGTGATCAGAAAAACAAAGACGATTCGGTGTCACATCTGCTCTCCAATCTTAGGCATCAAGATGAAAGCAGTGAGTTCATTTAGCAACTTTTTTTTTGGATTTAAATAAAGCCCGAATATTTATTTTAAAAAATCAAAAATTCTTAAAAAATGGATAATAATTAACATAAAATTCTAAATAATTTGGGATAGGTATGTATTTCGAAAATTATGAAATTGAAAATATGAACAACATAAAAATATCCGTTTTTCATGCTTGTTCTTCCTAAAACCGAAATTTGTGTATAAATCCGGGTTCAGCTAGAAAAAAAAGATTTACAAAAATTTTATTTATTTATTTTTCAATTTTAGTTTGGGCTCATTATTTGAATAATACGCATTTTACTGAAGGCACAGACCCTTCAACAACAATTGCAACAACAACAACAACTACAACAACAACTACAAATTCGTCCATTGTAACTTCTCATATAACAGGGATTTTAAATTCCGCTTCTCATCAGCCAACAATTCGAACAAGTTTAAACACAACAACAACACCAGAAATTCATGTACAAAAAGCGGATAAAAACGGTGACTTTTTCATTTTTTAAAATTTTTCATATTAAAATTGTTTAAGATGGAGTTATCACAAGTTCAAGCAGTCCATCCACTTCAACAACAACAATAACAGCAACAATTAATGAAGTGCCATTTCGACCTGGATGCCTAATTGATTTGATGCTGATTATCGATGCTTCGGGGAGTATTCATGACGCATTTGAGCAGGAGAAAATGCTTGCATCACAAATTGTACAGCAAATTCGTGTGAGAATTTTATGTTTTCAAATTTCAAAATTTGAATTCTAAAAAAGACTTTATAGAATTGAAATAAATACATTAAAAACATTTTGAATAATTTTCTTATTAAAAAATTTCTTACAAATTAGCTAATTAAAAAAAATTCATTTTTTAATCCGTCCCAATTTTTTCCCCAGTTTTTAAATGCAAATAGAGATAATATCTATTAATTAAAATGCTAAGGTGGGACCGGACAATGCTCGTGTGGCCATTGTCAAATTTGCGTCAGCTGGCAAAGTGCGAACGGTGCATGCTTTTGATTCAGTTCAAAACAAGCAAACGGTGCTTGACGTCATCAAAAACATGACATTCAGTGACGGGACCACTGCAATACATTCCGCACTACAACAGGTGGTTGATGTGAACTCGTGTATTCAATTATCCAATTAGTTAATTGAGTGGTATTTATGTATTCAATTAATTAATCAGTTTTTGTTCTATTAATTAAGTAATTAGACTAATTTGTTATTTTGGTGTATTAATTAACTAATTATCTTGTTTTAGGTGTTTGTTGTTTCAATTAACTTAAAAATATTTGATTGATTGATGTATTCAATTACTTATTTAGTCATTTGATTGGTGTGCTAAAATTCTTTGAGAAGCATTTAAAATTTAAAATTTTCAACTAAAAATAAGTTTTCAAATTTTTTTTAAATAATTCAATTTAAATTTAAAAGAAGTCATGTCTTACATTAGGATTTTTATTTATTTTTTCTTATTACCCCTCAGGCAACATTTGTCTATTCGTCACTCCGTGGAGCGCGCCCTGAGAGTGCGGAGCCCATCGCGGTCGTGTTCACGGACGGGTTTGGCCAGCACGAGTTTGACGAGCAGGCATCGCTGCTGCGCCGGTTGATTCCGCGCGTGTACGCGCTGGCGGTCCACGACGGTGCACGGGCGGCGCCAATCGCGCACGCAGAGTTATCCAAAATTGCCGGAGACCCACGGCGCGTGTTCACCGCAATGACAGTGGCCAATTTGTACGACGAACTGCGCGAGCGGTTCAGAGGGTGCTGACACATGGACGGATTTCAAAAATGCCGATTTAGACAACATTTTTGGCACTCAGAATTTCCAATTTACTTATCTAATTTTTAATTAGAGAAACAATTAGGAATTCGTTTAATTTTATTTTATTTTTTTACACAAAATTTAATTGCTCATATTTATTTTTTGACAATATGTAAATATTTTATTATGAAATTTTTTTGATTAATTGCAATTTATCCATGAGCGATAATCAGTAAATATTGGTCATTTCGATCATAAAAATATTAAATTTGAAAGCCGATTATGATCAATAATTTATTATGAAAAAATTTATTAGAGAAATTTTAGGAAAATTTTACCAAAGATATTTTAAATTTTTCAATTAAATTGAAATATTAAAAATGCACTATAAATATGTGCATCAAACCCCAAAAAATGCCCTTTTCCTCATAATCTTCCACCGCTTTTTCTTCATCACTCAATTTTCTTGTAGAAGCAATACCAAGCGGCATGCAATTGGCCTGGCAAAATCCCACAGAATGTGAGCAGAATATTGAACAACAGTTGATATTTGAAATCCGCACTGCGCTTAATCCGGTCAAATTCGAAGCCATGGAACACCACGCCAATGGGCTAAAAAATAAATAATAAGCAGGGAAAAAAATGTAATTTTTTCAAGCAAGTTCGGGTCAAAATTAATTATATAATATAAAAATAAATGTAGTCTTTGTTTGATCAATGATTTCTGATCAAAAAGAAAGTTCGGGTCAAAGGCCAAGAAAATGTATTTGGCTTCATAAACTGAAAGTGATTTTGTTGATCAATGATTTCGGATCAGCAGAAAGTTCGAATCAAAATCATGAAAAATTATATTTTATAAAATGAAATTTTTTTTATTGATCAGTGATAATCTAATCAGCAAGTTCGCGTCTCCATCAAAAATTTTTAAATTAAAAAAGGAACCCATTCCAACATATGTACATATTAATTAACTAATACTTCATTAAAATGTGCCTTACCGGCAAAATTATGCATAATGCACACTTCAACAGCCATGAGAATTGCTTTGAAAAATCAGATTTTGATGTATGGCCAACTGAACGGTCAATTTTTTTGACTAAATCATTGATGGGAGTGTTTTCCAAGAGCGGCATTTCTTCTGGATTTGGCTTATCCAACTGAAAAGGAAAAAAAAAAGTTTTTAAAATAAAATATTAAATTAAATTAATTATATTACCTCCGGATTCAATTCTTTTTCATTTTCTTTAGCCATCATAAAGGAAATGAGTTTTTTGAAAGCGAGGATTTAGTTAGATGAATCGATTTTGGGCTTTGCTAGAACATTAATCTTTCAATTCCCCCGTCGAATCCTGTTGTTTACGCCGAAGAAGTGGAAAACATTTTTAAAGGAACAAAAATTGAAATTTTTTTATAAAAAATAAATTATGTATATTGTATTTTCAAAAAATATATATATTAAAGAAAATTTTAAATAATAATCTGTGAAGGTGAAAAACTGTGAAAATTTAAATTTTTGAATATTTTTTTACAAAATAAAGTGCGTTTTATTAGAAAATTCATTCCAATGATTTAATGTTGGGAGCTTAATTGCCGTCATATTATGTTGCTAACAAATAAGCTTTTTCTATTAAAATTATCCCACAAAATTTGTTAGGGATGAGATTTTCTTTTATTGTCCTAATTGGTCCTTAAAAACTCAAAAAATTGAATTGGTGGCAAAAAGAATATTTTCTTTAAAAAAATAAATAAATAAATGAAATTCAATTTCAATAATTTTTTTGCATAGACAATGGGTTTATTAAATCGCTTTTTTATGATGGCTTTTGTAAAAGCATTGTCGACAAAAATTGTTTTTTTTTCAAAATTAAAAACAATACGCGATAACTAAACTATAGTCAAATTCTAGGGCATCACTATAATTTAAATCTGTAATACTTCACCATCAATAATGTCATTTTAATAAAAAAAATAATAAACAATAAAAATGATCCAGTAAAACTTTAATAGTGTCAGAGTTCAAATCTTAAAGGAAAAAATAACATAGTGAAATAAAGGAAAATCAGAAATTGTCTGGAAAAATTGTTTAAAAATTTCCTCCAAATTTAGCATTGTGAACAACTTTTCTTGCATTTTGAGCGCATTTTGTCACCAAACGCCTAAAACAAATAAGAAATTCTTATTAAAATTTATTTTAAATTATTAAATTATCATTTAATAATTGGAAAATTAATAAAATTGGCACCCGTTTATTACAAAATTTCATTGTATACTAAATGGGGTTTTAACCGATAAATTAAAAATTGCCAGGCTGGGCTGACATCTTCAAAAACAACTCGGGTTTCTTGGGTCGTGCCTCCAACACCGGTCAAACCGTGTTTTTCCAAAAATCGGCGGGCCTGTTTTTCGGAGCCTGGTAAAAACCCGGTACCGGGCCCGGCTCGGTCATTAATTTAAAACCAAAACATCCGATTTGGAGTGTCAACCGTTACGAAATTCGCAATTTTTCCCCGAATCGGATCGGGGAGGAACACCCTTTTTATGAGCACACATACGCCAGGTTTGTTGCACTGATTCAGTTTGGCATAATGTGCACAAATCATCGGGCTGTCATCTTGGCACGGCTGTGCTGGTTCACATTGCTCAGTTGTGGTGGTGGACATTGTGGTTGTCGTCATTGGTGTTGTCGTGGTGGTTGTCGTTTCGGGACAAGGACAATTGTTCATGTGACGGTCACACATCCGTTTCATCTGCATATACTGTATCTCCAGCTTGATCATGTTTATCTTCAGTTGATAATATTCTTTTCGCAACACTCTGTACTTGTGCTCAAGCGAATCGTATGACTTAAAAAATCATTTAGGTAAGTAAATTATAAATGCATTTTTGAATAACCATTGTTGTACTGGATGACGAAGTTGAAACTGTTGAGGGACTTGTTGTGGTCTCATCTTCTTCTGGCGGGCATATATGTGGAGGTATAAAAAGTGTAAATGGCTCCAGGGTCGTGGTAGTTGAGGTTGAAGTTGAAAAAGTGGTCGGAGTACTTGTAGAGCCATATGGTGTCGAACTACTACTCGTGGATGAGGTAGACGATGTGATTGAGGTAGATGATGTCGAACTCGTTAAAGTGCTTGAACTGCTCGGAGTCGACGAGGTTGATGAAGATGGAGTCGAATCCGTTGAAGTGCTTGAACTGCTCGGAGTCAACGACGTTGAAGTTGATGAGGTAGAACTGGTCGAAGTACTTGTCGAAGTCGATGAAGTTGAGGTAAATGGCGTCGAACTCGTTAAAGTGCTTAAACTGCTCGGAGTCGACGAGGTTAAAGTTGACGGTGTCGAACTAGTGGTGCTTGAACTGCTCGTAGTCGGCGAGGTTGAAGTTGGCGGTGTCGAACTTGTGGTGCTTGAACTGCTTGTAGTCGACGAGGTTGAAGTTGACGGTGTCGAACTAGTAGTGCTTGAACTGCTCGTAGTCGGCGAGGTTGAAGTTGACGGTGTCGAGCTAGTGGTGCTTGAACTGCTCGTAGTCGGCGAGGTTGAAGTTGGTGGTGTCGAACTAGTGGTGCTTGAACTGCTTGTAGTCGACGAGGTTGAAGTTGGCGGTGTCAAACTTGTGGTGCTTGAACTACTTGTAGTCGACGAGGTTGAAGTTGACGGTGTCGAGCTTGTGGTGCTTGAACTGCTCGTAGTCGACGACGTTGAGGTTGACGGTGTCGAACTTGTGGTGCTTGAACTGCTCGTAGTCGACGACGTTGAGGTTGACGGTGTCGAACTTGTGGTGCTTGAACTGCTCGTAGTCGAGGAGGTTGAGGTAGATAGGGTCGAACTCGTTGAAGTGGTTGAACTACTCGGAGTTGATGAGGTTGAAGTTGACGCTGTCGAACTTGTTGAAATGCTTGAACTGCTCGGAGTCGACGTGGTTGAGGAAGATGGAGTCGAATCCGTTGAAGTGCTCGAACAGCTCGGAGTTGACGAGGTTGATGATGCTGAACTTGTTGAACTGCTTAGAGTCGACGAAGTTGATGATGTTGAACTAGTTGAACTGCTCGGAGTAGACGATGTTGAACTACTAGAGGTTGTTGATGTTGGTGTTGTTGCAGTTGAGGTACTTAAAGTTGTTGTGGAAGTTGATGAAGTCGATGTTGAAGATGTGCTTGTTGTCATGCTTTCTTTGCAGCAGCAAATGTAATTAGTGTATTTTGACGAAAACGGATTGGATGGTTGTCTTAAATACGGATACATCGTTGCACCGGCTTCATGGCACTGATGGCAACATAATGCCCGAATGCAAGATCGCATTTCCTCTGAGTCTGCGCTGGGGTTACTATTGGGATTGATATTTGGACAATCACTCGCTTGTGGTGGTGAATTTTCGTCATATGAACATTCTAAAAAAATAAGAATAAATTCTTGAAAAAATTTTAATTTCTAACAACAAAATTAAATATAAATATTGTATTGAAAAAATTATTTGAGAATGAGGAGGGGTCCGCGATGCCAAAGCGCCGCCGGGAAATTTTCGAAATTTTATTGATAATAATCAGATTTTGCGGTTTTGTGTAAATTAACAAAAAAAACAATTTTAGCCGTTTTTGTTTACAGATTTTGGTAAAAGACATTCTCCTTTTTACTTTCTTATCCGCCCCACCATAAAACTAATGTTTTAATTTTACAAAAATCCAGGAATCTCCTTAAATCCGAAATCCTAATCAATCATATCAACAAAAAAAACCAAAAAAAAATGTAGAAAATCCTCAAATTTCACAGCCCTATCTTAAGAGATTTGAATTATAACCAAAAAACATCGTGATATTTTGCTATTCATTTAACTTTTTTCTGAAATTTACCTTTAACCATTTGTAAGCCAAAAATGCTTTGACATTTATCCTCAGAAAGCACATTCCTGTATGTAAAAGTCAAGATGATGGCAACGGTAGCAATTTTAAAATTTAAATTCATTTTTGAATCAAATTGAATTATTTTCAATCCGTTGTTAACTCAAACTTTTGATGTAATTTGGATAAATTTATATGAAAATGTTTCCAAAAATGAAATATGGTGTTAGTTTTGCGCTGATTAAACAATAAATCTTTTTTTGGGTCTTAGGTTTGGATTTATTTAAATTATCCAATAAATCTTCAATGGTTTCAAGCTCTATTGTGTATTCAGTGGCTTCAAAATACTAAAAATTGTTTGAATAAGATTTTCACGATTCGGATAAAGATTCTAATTAAAGATTAAATTTGTGGTCGAATGGAACTCATAATTAAAATATTGATAAAAAAGGAAATTAAAATGTGTAATTTTGGTTAAAAGTGTCAGAAGTAGAAGGATTTTGTTTAAATTATGCTAACAAATTTATTGTATTTTTCATATTCATGTTTTTCTTGCATTTCTCATCGAAATAAAGCTTCAGAAATGATTAAAAACTTAAAAGTCCGAGCTTTAATTGGCAAGGAAATAATCAACTAGAAAAACTGTGGTTATCTATAAAGAATCTTGCAAGAAATCATCTCGGTAAATAATCTAAAAATCCAGTTATGAATAAAAAGATTAGCATGGCCCCTGAACAATCGTCAATCTAAGTGGTTTAGCCCTTCTGATGACTTTTTAATTTACGAATAAATAATAAAAAAGCAAGAAAATCACTAAAATCCTTAACCCATTATCCCTTCGGGATCTAAAAACGCCGCAATTTCCGTAATCCGAGAACCGTAATTGCGTGTAGCACGGACTCAGGCTCGAACATATGAGGCCGGCTTTCAACGACTGAATGCGAAAAGTTATGCATAATTCGTATATTTTCTGCCAAATAAAAATGACAGCTTTAAGCTTTGGCGCTCAAATTTAATAAATGAAAAAATTTTTTCCAAATCAACGAAAATTTTTTGCATTCCCCAATTCCCAAACAAATTGCCGAATTTTTCCGTATCGTCATCATCGAAAGTTTGGGCAAATCGGAATTCCGAGCTCAAAAATGTCCTAAATCGTGCATTACATCCTTAGTTCAGCCTGACTCAAGCTATTTGTTGTTCTTTTATCCAAAATTTTCATAAAATAAAGATGTTAGCTAAAATAAAGACTACGAGCTCCATTACCATTAAAATAATAAAAGTAAATATTCTTTTACATACAATTGCAGATGATTGCTTCACTTCTTTAATTTTATGCTATCATATGCTCAATTGAAAAATATTCCTCCAACATTACTTAATAAAAAATAGCCATGAAATCATTAATTATTATGTTTGCATTTAATTATGGTTTCTCATGAAATTAATTTATTTGCACAGCTTTCAATAAAATGTTTCTCCATTTTAATTTTTGAGAAATAAGTGAATAAAAAATAAAACTTGCATGTATAAATGTGAATTGGCAAATGAGTGTTGTTTACTGAAGTGTCTTATTATCCACAAAAAGCGCCCGAAAAATTGAAAATGGATTTGAAAATGCAAATTATTTTGCCCTTCTTTTTGTATGTGATGATCAATGCTGACTCTGATGCGGATCAATGCCAGTGGGTTTTTGGCATGCAAACAATTAAAGGTAAAAATTAGGATTGATTTCGGTAGGCTAAAAAGTTACGGATGCACTAACTGGATAGCCAATATCTAACTTTTTGGCTCCAAATCCAAAATTTAATCCCTCTTTTTTTGAATTGGAAAAACAGCTTTTTACTTGAATACATCAAAATAATATATTTTGTTTAGAATGCACTTATAACGAGAAAAATCCACCACCAAAAGACCGATGTTCCACAGAAATCAACTCAGCAGATATAGAAATTTACGAAATCAAGGCCTGCATGAGCATATTATGTAGTCAAGAATGTGAGAATAATGACGCAATGATGTATGCTTACCAAGCAAGCGGAAAAAATCCAGCGGATTTATCTTATACTAATTATATTTGTTGTGCTATAAAAGCACAAATGCACAAAAGAACAACACTGTCTTCAACAATTGCCAATATAAATCAAATAAATTCAATTATGTCGGCTTCCTCTGTTCCAAAAACAACTTTAATTTATACGGACACAATTTTGACGGAAAGTCCAATAACTTCAAGTTCGACGGTTCCAATTTCAAGGTCAAGTTCAACAAGTTCAATTTCTGCCACTCCGACAACAACATCAATGGCAATAACTTCGACAATAAGTTCAACAGGTACAACTTCTACGGCTCCAACTTCGACAACAAGTACAACTTCTACGGCTCCAACTTCGACAACAGGTACAACTTCTACGGCTCCAACGTCGACAACAGGTACAACTTCTACGGCTCCAACTTCGACAATAAGTACAACCACTACGGTTCCAACTTCGACAACAGGTACAACTTATACGGCTCCAACTTCGACAACAAGTACAACTTCTACGGCTCCAACTTCGACAACAGGTACAACTTCTACGGCTCCAACGTCGACAACAGGTACAACTTCTACGGCTCCAACTTCGACAACAAGTACAACTTCTACGGTTCCAACTTCGACAACAGGTACAACTTCTACGGCTCCAACGTCGACAACAGGTACAACTTCTACGGCTCCAACTTCGACAAGTACAACCACTACGGTTCCAACTTCGACAACAGTACAACTTTACGGCTCCAACTTCGACAACAGGTACAACTCTACGGTCCAACTTCGACAACAAGTACAACTTCTACGGCAAGTACAACTTCTACGGCCACAACTTCGACAACAAGTACAACTTCTACGGCCCCAACTTCGACAACAAGTTCAACGACTAAAACTTCTACTGTTCCAACATCGAAATCAACCAGGGCAACTTCAGCTTCTATGGACACAACTTCTAGATCAAGAAAAACTTCAACTTCTACAGTTCCAACCTCGACAAAAACTATCCAAAATCCCAACCTTGTACAAAGAACCCATTCTTGTCGGGATGGTTGGTGTGAAACAATGGGATATGGAGCAACGATTGGCAGTAAATTAAATTAACTAATTACACCTTGGTTTATCCCTTAATTAAGTTACTCGTTCTGATGGAACTTGTGGAGGCGACACTGTTGCGTTAAAGGGTTGTTGTTGCTCTCTTCCTACTACTACTACACTTGCAACAAGCAGAAGTCCGACAACAGCTTCAACGTACATTCCCTGGCTTTATGTAAATGGTCAACGAGTGATCAGTTTGTTTGAATAATTTAAATTTCAAAATTCAAACCAAAAAATCGTAATTTTACCAAAAGTAATTAGCAAAATTTTCTTTTAAGGATGCCTAGATAAAATGGAGCAATGGACTTGTGAATCTGCTGCATCCATTGGATTGTGTAAAGTGAGTATTAAAAAAGATAATTCGATTTAAAAAACAATTTTTAATACCGAGTTTATATGAAATAGTTCCGCAAGAAATTTAAATTTTCACAATTTATATACGCTTTTTGGACCTAAAAAGTTCCCATTATAACCTAAAAGACAACTTCAAGGAAATTTCAAAAATATATCTCATCTTTTATATAATATATCTCCATGCAATACTTCTCTTATTGAAAGTCGCTAACCAAAGCAATGGCATTCAATTGTTGTTGGACATGTTGGAAGAAAGCAGCAGATTTTCTACCACTACTTTAATGCAGAAATTCCTAAGGGTGATTATTTGTATATAAATTTTTACATTTTTTACTACTATATGGTGCGGAACAATTTAATGAGTTTCATAGGTTGTTCTGAAGAAATTATTTGTCTTTGTCTAATTTTCCATAAAAAGTAAATTTTTAATTTTAGCTAAATTACATTAGATTATACATTTAATATTTATTTTACATTTAATTTTATTTTTGAATAAAAATTAAATCAATTTTCGATGATCATTTTGAATTTAATTTTCTTTTATTTGCTCAGTTTGGCGTTTGGCGAACCGCCAAATGTTGGAATTGAAAATGTGTCAGACCAAATTGTGATCAATGCGAATCAGTTAATCCCGCTAACAGTCATTTTGCGGAACTCTTTAACAGCTATGACCGGCATTATGCCACAACGAAGAAATTTGGCAAATAATCCGCTTGTTCCAGCGCCACAAAACATACCCCTTGTTGAGATGGTTCACAGTGACCATTTATGCTTCAATCAAATTACCCATAAAATTGCACTCAATTTAAAGAAACACCAGGATTTAGCGCGGATTTCTGAGCAATTTTTAGGTTATGTAAATGAACATTTTGAACTGATGACGGAAGGTAAAAATTTTTTTAATTTGAATTAAAATAAAATATTTATTATTACTTTTGTTACTTTTTTAAGAAAATATTGTTGATTATAATGATTATGATAAAATTAAGTCAGAATTCCTATTGCTATGCATTTATTCATTTGTGAAGCTAATCACACAAAAGTGTTTACAGTTCTTTAACAACAAACCAACTAAACTTTGAACTGGCATTAGTAAAAGGCAAAAAATAATAATTTTAATTAATTAATTAATTAAATTTAAGCATTGTTTCGCAAGTAACGCCCGTTCCCAATTCAAAACTTCGTGTTGTTTATTCCCAATTTTGTATTGCCCAGTCGGATGGATTTAAGCCTGTTTTGGGTGAATGGAGAGTAAATGTTGCTGATAAGAGTTTCAATAGAATTTTAAATCAAAAAATTCGAATCCAATTTTCGACAGGTTTGATTATTTAAATAAAAATTCATTTTTCATTCCATTATATTTTAAGAAATGGGCCAAAGCCATAATGCTATTAGCAATAATGATGAGATGAATGAAGTGCCAATTACTTTGATCACTCGTTATCGCGTAAATATTGAAAATTCAATTTATTTTAAATTCTTCAAATTTTCAGAAGGGGTTCTTGCGCAAGAAAAGAAAATTTTTCCATGTAGTTATTGATGGGACAGGTAAAAAATTTTTTCAAATTAACATTTCTTCAAAAATATTTAGAAATATCGTATACAAATATTACTGGCATAATTTGGACAAAAATTGATGAAATTTGGCCCAAAGGAAAATAGATGTAAAATATATATTCAAATAATTTATTAAAAATGAAATTTTTAATTTTTCTCCAGCAAACAAGCTTTTTGCGGTAAATTGAAAACAATTAAAATAGAAAAAATTCAAAAAATTTTGGACTCATTATCAACGTCTATTTATGCTTACAATTCAACAAGACATGCGGATAACAACGAATTTACCGAGACTTTCATTGCTTTGTTAGCCTCCGATGGTGGAGAACATCAGCTTAATGAAATCCGACGAGATTGGTTTTCTGGGAAAAAGATGTTTGGTTTCGACTTTGAGAAGTGTAAAGTTTAGGGATGTTCTTACTTTTATCAGGAACCAAGAAGCAAAAAAAAAACTGGTTTCTTCAAGAAATTTTTTTGAGTTTTTTAAAGAAAAATTATTAAAGCAAATGTTTGGATGAACTAATTTTGCCGGTTCCAACAGTTTTTTGATTGTATGTTTGTTTCCGTCTTTTTCAATGTTATTATTTATTGTATCCAACTTTTTTTTGTTTATTGCATTATTAACATTTTGGGATGAACACTCTTGCATAATTTATTTATTTTCAAAAATATCAAAATTTTTATAAATAAAAAAATGAATCCAACAGTACAATCAAAATCCCAAGAGAAATTCTGGTCAGGCATCAATCTCATCAAGAAAATCAACAAATTTAGTAAAATTTAAATTTTTTATAGTTGATGATTAGGGCTTATATTTTTAGGTTTTTAGCTATTTTTTCCTGAGCTCCAAGTGACCTGAAAAGCACGAAAAACATATTAGTTTGGTTGTTGTTAAGCTGCTTTTCGAGTTATTAGCACCAATTTTCTAGGTTTTTATTTTTAGAACCTAAAAACGTAAAAAAAAAAAAAAATTGAAAAAACCTATTTTAACATGTTTTGCCCAAATTTATTAGCAAAAATGCAATAAATACGAAAAATACACTCAACGACCCCCAAAATTTCCGAAAAATACACAGCTAAGAATCGATTCTACAATTTTCAGAAAATACACTCCTAAGAAATGAAAAATTTTGTCAAAAATTGAGTTATTTATTTACAATATTTTCTTGTTAGCATTTTTGGTTTTAAAAATTATGCATCTCAATACTGATTTGGCTTAATTTTGTTGTTTTTTGGGTAAAATTTTACGATTTGACATCCCTAAATTTGAAACTTTTTGACACCTATTTTCTCATTTTTAGCAATTATTTTGGGGGTTTTTTAGAACCTAAAAATTAACTATTTTGGCAATTTTAGCACCTAAAAATATAAGCCCAATTGATGGTTTTGAAACTCAGGCTGAGTTTATAGTCAAAAATTAATTTGAAAGTCAGGATGGTTATTTTTGGGTTTTATTGTATTTTTAAAAGATGGAAACCAAATAAATATATGTCAATTAAATAAAAATTAAAAAATCATAATCCGCATAACATTCTGTCAATTATTAGCCAATATAATTTGTAAAATATAATTTTTTTTTATTACCCTAAAGTGCACTTTATAAAAATGGATTTATATAAAAATCAATCAAATGCACTTTTCAAATATTCAATCATTCGTTCAAAATCACATTGTATCTATATTTTTTTATTTAAAAAAATCGCACATTATTAAAAACGTAAATCATAAATTTTTGTATTATTTTTTAAATAAAATAATTAAATTTTCCAACATTTTTAATAAATTTAAAATTAAGAAAGAAAAAAAATGTTCATTTTCTGTTTTACTCTCTGCTGTTTGGTCAGTTTGGCATTTGGCACACTGCTAAATGTGGGCATTAAAAATGTGCCGGACCAAATTGTGATCAACGCCAATCAATTAACGCCATTAACATACCATTTGCTTAAAATTTTGGAAAATTTGATGGGCATTGTGCCAAAACGCCATAGTTCTATCAATTTCCGAATTATTCCAGCAGTTGACATACCCCTTGTCGAAATGGTGTACAGCGGTCGACTGAATGTGCAAAAAATTTTGGGAGAAATTGCGGAAAATTTTGAAAAAAATGCTGATTTGGCACAAATTTTCGAGCATTTTTTGATGTTTGCTGATGGATATTACCAACCCGTACAAACAGGTGATGTGAACCATCATAAACAGGAGGAGAATGCATCGCGACCAAGGGAGTTGGAATTCCATTACATTTTGTTAGAAGCCTAGTTTCAACCCTATAAGTCCCTTCAACACTTTATTTATTACTTTTTGGCTCATTTAAAATATTTCCTGGAATAGAGCCACCCCTCCTGAAATAAAGCCCCCGTTTTGATCGGGAGGGGGGGGGTCTATTTTAGGAAAAATGTTACATTAATTTTTTTTTTAATAAAATAATAAAAGTGATCAATAAATGTTTTTTGAAACGGTGAAAATTGTCGTTTTTAAATACGCGGTACGCAAATGCTCGATTCGTGGCAGTGGAATTTCTGTCCACGCTCCACCCTTAACATAAAATAAATTTAATTTTTTAATTTTTTTAGGAAATGCTGAAAAAAAGAAAGCAGAATTTTTATTATATTGTATTTATTCATTTGTGAATAAAATTACACAAAAATGTTTGCAATTTTTTGACAATGATCCTTTGGAGGCAACAAAGCTTTGGGCTGACATTAGTAAAAGGCAAAAACTTTAATAAAAAATTAATTAATTAATTAAGTTTAAGCTTTATTTCTCAAGTAACGCCCGTTCCCCACTCAAAACTTCGTGCAGTTTTTTCCCAATTTTGCATTGGCCAATCAGATGGATTTAAGCCAGTTTTGGGTGAATGGACAACTAATTGGGCTACAAATAATTTCAATCAAAATTTGGATCAAAAAATTCATATCAAATTTTCGACAGGTAATTTATTTTATTTATTAATTATTACGTTGGTAAATATTTTTTAAGAAGTGATGACTCTCAATTATATCAAATCTGACGAAAACAAGGCGGTGAAAATAATTTTGATCACTCGTCATCGCGTAAAATTAAATTTTAAAAATTTCCAAATTAAATTTTCTTAAAATTTAGAGAGGCTTTACGTTTCGGAAGAAAAAGAAATTTTTCAATTTAGTCATTGATGGGACGGGTAACCACCACATTTGATACACAAAAAAAAATTGTGTGCTGCTTTCTTCATTTTCATATTTTTAAGAAATTGTCAACACAGATGGTGGGATATTTTTGACAAAAATTGATAAACTTTGGCCTCAAAGAACATTCAAAAAGTAAATTTTTAATTATTTTTTTCGAAAAAATAAATTTTAATTTAGAAAACGAATTTTTTGTGGCGCTTTAAATGTTAGTGCCGCGAAAATTCAAGAAATTTTGGACCAACTTGCAGCATCAACAGAATATGCATATAATTCAATTAAATCGCCGGATGGAAACAATGCTTTTACTAAAATGTTGATGCATAAGTTAGCGTCTGTTGCCGGTGATCATCAGTTGAACATAAGCCAAATTCAATGGTTTTCTGGGAAAAAGTTGGTACCGAATTTTGCCAGATGCAAAATTTAAATGTATTTATTGTAACGATTACTTTTATGTACCGTATTTCATAAAATAGAACCCAATCCTTGCTAAATTAAAACAAAGCCCCCCTTCCGCCGAGCGGGGTTGAAAATTGAGCCCCAACCCTTAAATTAGACCCCCCTGAAATTAAACCGCCGCTCCCCTTCCGAGGGGGGTTGAAAATAAAGCCCCCAGGGGTTCTATAAAAGAAATCCCCCAGTGGTCTATTTTTTAAATACTGTATGTAATTTGTTTAAGTGATCAATTTTTTGCTTCTTCTTTTATTTCTCATGTTTTTTCCGGGTTATTTGAAATCCAATACTCGCAGTCGATTTTCTCGATTAGATACACGAAAACCCGCTGTTTTAAAGACCTGAGATATTCCTTTCACAAGAATGTATTTATGTTTAATTGTTTTTCTTACTTTTTTCCATTCAAACCTTAATTGGGTAACAACAAAACTTATAATAGGAATTTCTTACTAAAAAACAGTATTAAAGAAAGAAAAAAATATTTTTTTACTCGAATATAGAAAAAAAATACGTATTATCAGACTTTAAGGAATGCTGAAAGTTTATAAGTTTATATGAATTTTTGGCTTATATACTTTATCCGTTGTATGTTTTCCATTATATTATCCTAAAGTATATATTTGGTTATTTGTATATATTTTGTCGTTGCAATTTTATACTTTTTTTATTTTATATTTTTTTATTGTTTTAGTCGTAAAAAGCTTTAGCCGTAAGTAAATTCCTTTTTTCAACTGAGAAAAGAACAACTTATGTTTGGCGTGGGTGTGTAGCACTTAGCAAAAGCACATAAATTAAAATGTGCTCATTAAGTCGCATTGAAAAGAATACATTTTTTTGTGAGTGGGCATAAAAATTGTCCTAACGTTCAATTGAAAGCCGGTCTCTGGATGCTTTAAAAATGAACAATTTAGATTGTTAAAAAAAATAAATAAAATTATTTTCTCAAAAATTTAATTTATTCTTTTGGGTAATTAGGCATGGCCCGGGGATAAAAGCCGAAAAATTATGTGCATAATCAACAGTTTTTTACTTTTTTAATCTGGAATGGCACGGCAAATGGAAAAGTACCCTCAAAAAGAGGTTACGTCAATGCTTTTTCCCCCGCACAACTATGTATTTACCAAACTACATCACAATTAGTTGAATAAATAGAAAAACGATTAAAAAATGTGACTTTTTGTCCAATTTATTTGTTTACATTTTGGCCGTATAAAGTGTAAAGATGAAAAACTTTTTTTTTTCATTGGTCGGGACATTTTTAAACAGACTTTTGCTTAACAGAATGAAGCAATAAAAAAAATGTTTCCTGTCCCGACAAATTGAAGATTTGTATAAGAGGAAAATTTAATTACTAAATTTTTAAGATTTTTGAAATATTATAATAGAACGCAATTAGCTAATCTGTCTCTATTATCTTTCAAATAAATCCAAAAGAACAAATTCAAAAGAATGAATTTTTGTGTTTAACTAATTGCAACATTTGTAAAAATTGTCTAAATTGCTTAATTTTTTGATTGTCATGCATTTTTAAGGATTATTTAATTTCTTTAGTTAAAAAATTACACAATAAAGTCCAAATTTCTTAATTATAGAATTTATGAAAAAATAATTATATGGTAATTATCCTTTCACAAAAATTTATGTATTTAATGCGAAAATTTTTACAGAAGGGATCCATTTTATTAGCTAAAAAAAATTTATGCGCGGAAAAAATTTAAATTATGTAAAAGGATAAATTATTTTTCAATTTTTTAATGCCATTTTTGTATAGCCATAGCAATTTTTTTGATAAGATTTTTTGGCACAATTTTTTTCAAGCTTTCAACTAACCCAAATTCTCAGATTATTATTAATAGTTTTTTATTACCTAAAGTTAAAAGGATAAAATATTTTTCTATGCCTTTTTTTCTATAACCATAGCCGTTTTTAGTCAGCTTTTTGGTACAAAAATAATTTTTAAAAACTTTAAACTAATCCAAATTTTCAAATTAAATATTCATCGTTTTTTTTTTATTTTCAATAAAAAAGATATTTATATTTGGCAGTTGCACAAAAAAATTTTTTTAATTTTAAACTATTCCAAATTTTCAAATTAAATTTTATTCATCATTTTTTCAATAAAAAAGCGTTTGTTTTGATTCTAAAATGACGTAAAATATAAAAAGAACATTGGTGATTTTGTTTTGGGGGGGGGGGGAGTGATATTTGATTCACAGATGGTTCGATGGGTGTTTCACGAACGTGACCGACAAATCCTATCAGCAGTTCGTTCTTTCTGTTTGTGGGTGGCTAGGCATTTCTGCCCAAATAAAAAGGCCAAATTTGTTTGAAAGATTTTACAGTCATTTATTTAATCTTTTGGGCAAAAATAAAATGTTAAAATCACGCACAGTATACAGTCAAAACAAACGATTGAAAATTTTTTTTTAATCAAAAAACTTTTATTGTTCGTATTATTGTTAGGGTTGTTAATTTTATTTGAAACCGAAAAATTTCCTAGACATGAGACCGATACTTAATTAAGCTCAAGATTCCGAGACTTAATTTTCGGAGACTCGAAACGAAGACTTAACTCCGTGTCAAGGGACTGAGATTTAAGACTTTGAACCGGGATTGAACCCCCCAGATTGAAACCGAGACCGAGATTTAACCATAGATTCTAAACGGAGACTAGCAATTTATTTGTATAAAATTTGATTTTCAAGATTTTTTAGAAAAAAACGATGCCGAAAAACATTGGCCATTTGGATGGAATTGTGCACAAATTTCTGCTTCTCGATTCAGCATTTTATTCATTTATTGGCATTAGCCTATTCATTGCACCTCACCATGTCGCACAACTTATTATGGTTATTATTTTTAATATATAAAAAAGTTGTAGCCTAATTTACATCTGACCATTTTCGATAGAATTTTGAATTTAAAAAAATTCTAAATTTGAAATTATAAATAAATTTAAATTTTGAATTAGAAACGGCAACATACGGACGGAGTCCATTGGCATTTGTTGCGTTGCATTGGCAGCCAATTCTTGGCCACAGCTTGCTTTACATGGCGCTGTTGTTCGTCTACTACACTAGCCAACACAAAATCAACCTGTCTTCTGCTTCGACTGATCAACAACGTGCTGACGTAACTTTCGAATTTTTTAAAATTATTAAAATTAGTTAAAGTTTTAATCAAAATTTTTGTAAGTTTTTAATTAAAAAATATATCCCTTCAAAATTGAAATAAAAAAAATTCTAAAATTTTTATTTAGGGCTTTCGTTTTTGCACATACTCAGGCAATGAATGCAGAATACGTTGAGACATGTAATTAATTAATTATATGTATTAAATAAATATTTTAAATTTGTATTAATTAATTTAAATTGCAAAATTATAATAATTAATGTTTCAATTTGAAGTGATAATTTGTCCATTTGTTTGGCTGTTCATTGCGAATTCAGCAGTGTGCTTGCTCCTATTATTTGTTAATGGATGGCCGAAAAGTAAACATTTATCAACAAACAAAAAAATTTTTTTTTAATTATTTCGATTAGATTTTTTGTTTTTGATTATTTTTGGGCTTCATCTAAAATCTTTCAGCAATTTATTTGGAAAATTTTTTTTTAATTTTCGATTATGCATAAATTTATACTTTCCATTTGTTTAATTCAGTTGAAAAATTTGGGACAACCAACAATTGGGGCAACATTTTTTGTCAATTGGACAGTGCGATGGCAATTTTGATTGGATTTGGCTGGGCATTTGCGCCGTTATGGCTTCTGCGGAATCAAGTAAATTTTAAAAAAATAGAATTGATAAGGAATACCATCAAAATAAAAGTGATTATTTGTTATATTTTTTTTATTAATCATTGAAAATTAACTGACAATTTTAGGTGCTTATACAATTGGACCCATCACATCAATTTTGTGGCCAAATTATTGGGGTCAATTTTTTGAGTTCGTACATTATCAGCAACTATGCAGTAAGAATACAATATAAATAAAAAAATATTTTAATAATTTTAAATATTTTTAAGTTTAATTATGGTTGTCGAGAAGGGTTCAAATTGGCAGCAGAAACACGAGCATTGATGATTGTGTGCATCAATTTGGCACAATTTTGGTCCCAATTTATTTACCATGCTCACTGGTCCAATAAAGTAAATAAATTACATAGAAATTATTAATAATTTTAGGCCCTCGATTTTCATTATGATGAAATTACTCGATGAAAAATTTTTTAATTTTCAACGATGGTTTATCAAACTCCGAAAATGATTTTGTTTTACTAAAAAATTTGCGAAAACTCAAAATTTTCCATTTAAAATTTCGTGGATCCCACAAATTGGACTAAAACGTTATTTGCAATTCTAATTACAATCGCTTTTTAATTTTCTAAATGGTTTTTTTTATTTGTGTTTTTCAATAGCATTTTTGAGACTTTTTTCAAAAAATGAACCTAATAAAAAAACATAAAATAATTTGCCTAAATAAATTTAGCATATGGCCGGGATTTCTGTGTTCATCACTTGGGCCAGCATTTCGATCATTTATCGTATTTATTTGTTGTTTGCCGATGAAAATGAGAATGTGCCAAACATGGAAATGCCTGCTGCTCGGGTTGTCCAAAATGGCACCACTGTATTGACCAATGGAAATGCGACACATTATTACAAGAAACGGACATAATCATTGTCAATCCATTAAATTTTCGTTTTGTATTACAAATGGTGTATTTATATATCATTATTTCCTATATTTTGGGCATTAAAGCGGAATTTGAACGAAAAAAAAATTCAAAGGTTTCAGTAGCGATATTTTACATTTCTAACTTAGAAAAAAAAACGGTTGTTACTTAGTATTATAAAATTCGGAATGATCATGCGCCAGTGAATTCGAATTTCATGAAATTGCGAGATACGGTAGTATCATCATTTGAAATTTTAATTGGATATGGTGGAACAAACTTACAATAATCCCGATACAGTATGTTTGTTAGGGGACTTTGGTAATTTTTTCGAAATTATAAACTTTTTGAACATTTTCAAAAACTGAATTGCCTTTTATTGATGAATTATGGAAAATAATTTCCTCCATTTTCTTTAGAATAATGTGTAGATGTATCAATTGCGGAGAAAGATAGTTGGAAAAACTAATCCATTTTATCAGTAAAATTCGAAAAAACTTTTTTCGTTCTAATTTATGATTTCGAATTTTTGTTTTTCTCATTGATCATTTCATCCGCTGCATTTCTGATCAGTGCGCAATTGATGAAGCTGGTCCAATGCGTGTTCCAGCAAGGATTGTGCTCAATCCCTCCTCTATTTTGATGAAGCAACACACTTTAGAGAATGCCAACACAGTCATTTTGGCCACGTCACGACGCACCGTTTTGTTCAGCAACAAATAAATGATGGGCGGGATACCTTTTGCGTAGTAATTAATTAATGCTTTCCGCTAATTATTAGGGCGTGCGTCACCACCAAATTTGGACCCGGAGAAATTCCCAAAAAAAAAAAAAACTCGCGCATTTTAGGGCTCACAGGCCATGAAAATTTTGGTAAAATTTCACCATGTGAAAGCATCCAAGTGAGTTGAGCCAAAATGATCAAAAATTCAGTGATCCGTGCAAATTGCATATACACATAGAGAAAAGCGGCGGTTGCATTCACGGAACTGATCAGGATGACTTGGAAGAAAGTCTTGAAAAAAAATTAAAAAATATATTGAAACTTTTTGAAATTTTACTCTTTTTTGTGAACGAGAAGCACCCGCGCCAGTTGAAGAGCCCTTCAATTTCCACGTTTTTACAGTCAAAATGATGGCAAATGTTGAATAGGTGCCGGTCAACACCACCACAACAATGTAATTGTGGATCATATGCAAATCGTTGTGATACTTTAAAAATGGTAAATTTAAAAATTATTATTTAAAAAAAATTAATTGAAAAATATTTCACTTAAATTGCATAAATTAATTAATAGGATTGAAATTCTTGTACAGTTTGGCCAAAATCGTCAATGTATCCGACGTGCGGATTAAAGAACCACGAGACGAACAATCCGCTGAACTTCACTGGAGTGGTGAACAGCAAAAAATAAAGGCTGTAAATTTTTTTTAGTATAATTTACAAAAAAAAATTTTCTATACAAAATTTGAAGGGTTTTTATATTTGGCTACAAAATCTTGGTAACAAAAATGCCTTTTGTACGAGTTTCCATTGACCCCTTAACTCTATTCGTGTGTGTCCAAAAATTCGGTCTCTAAATAGCCCCAAATCTAACGGTACAAAAAATGGTTCACCCATAAAGAGTTGGGATCATCATCCACAGATAAGTACGCTTTCCATGAAACAGCACATCGGCCCAATAGGATGATGACAACTCCACACAACGGTTGAACGCCAGCACCATCTCGGCAGTGGACTCGGTTCCCCAGAGACCTTTTTTAATAAATTCATGTTTTGTTAAGTCGGCACCAAAGTCGAAAATTAATTTAATTGTTTATCGAATTTTATACCATGCAAAGTTCTAATCCGGAAAAGATCCCTCACATATCAAACTCCAAAATTTAATGCTTTAAAAGCAATCAAACAGTTATTGTTATGAGAATAAAAATTAATTTATATTAAATTTTACATGTGTATGTGTATTCCTTTATACCCGGAATCAATTATTAACCCAATTAATTACCCTAATTACACGGGAGCAACAAAAAAATTAACATACAAATTGCCCATGCGCCCATGGTGTAAATGAGTTTTGGGTAGGAGCAATAGACAGCACCAACCAATGCCAAATATCCAGTGAGTACACCGCTGATAAACAGCGCAAGCATGTCAGCCACAGCAATGTAAAACATGAACTTGGAAAAAAATATGGAAATTTTATTACCATTTTTATAAATAATTAATTTACAAAAATTAAATTATAATAAATAATTTGTACATACTTTAAAGCATGTGCTGTCCATATGTTTGCGAATCGCAAGCATACACGGGAGGTAGAGAACCTATAACCATGTAATATATATCTATTATATATATAAAAAATATATATATATAATAATTTTTTTTGTACATTGTATGTATGTGTGTTTTCGAGCTCGTAACTTTGAAAAATTCGGAATCAGGATTAAATAATTTGACCGACCCGGACCGGGATTCCGCATTCAAAACCCTGTTTTTCAGGGCTCCCAATTTTTCAAAATATACCCGATCAGGATCAGGAGCCCGGAAAAATCCTGACAGGGTCCGGCCCTGTCAGAGCTTTAAATATTCTTCATATAATGACCTCGAGCTGAATAAAAACATTATAATTATTGTTGCTGTATATCCGACCTCAAATTTAACATAGGACTTGTATCATCAGATAATGTAAAAAAGGTACCCAGTCAAAGTTCAGGGGATAAATGAATTTTTCTGTCTTCGTTCAATCCCAAATTTCGATCTTAATCCGGGGTTTTTCAACAATTTCGCAGTCTCAATTTTTCGCTAAGTATTTTTTACCTCACAAATCAATCCCAACGTGAGGAACATCAGGCCAAGTGGGATGGATTGACGATCCGCCAATGGAATGTCTTCAACATTGTACATATTGCAATTGTACATTTGGGTGTACTTTTGCGGCTCGAACACGCCCATCAGTAGGCCGACCGGCTCCACGCCAATTTCAAGCCCAAAAATACTCATACTAATTTATTGGCAAAAACCTGAATTACTACACATTTTTTAGAATTCCAAGACAGAAAAAATATATATTTAAATTCAGAAAATAAAAAATGATTATTGGCACAAAATTCTAAATTAAATAACATACTGTGTTTCCCAAAATAGAGCCCCCGTGGCTTTATTTTTCATTTTTCAATTCTCAGACAACTGCAGCAATTAGTAACTGTGACTGCCAAAGGGCAGGCACATTTCCGTTTTTAATTCATTCTTTTTGTTCTGAGTAATACACAGGATTTCCGTTGTCCAATTTAAATCCAATTGTTGTTTGTAAAGTATAAAAACATATGTTTTTGTCTGTCTCAACGTTGTAATATATATTTTTTGCCTATTTTAGTTGGTTAAAGCTTTGAATTGGGTCACTAATGAGCTTTTTTGATGAAATATTTAAGTGATTATTTTAAATATGTAAATTTTTAACGAAAAAGCAAAGGTAAATGGAAGAAATTTTTTAAATCTATTAAATTTTTTATTTAATTTTCAATTTATAATGAAAATATTAATTCTATTTTTGTCTTGATTTCTTCGTGTTTTGAAACTATTTCAGTCCAGAGATTATCTCTCTGATCCGTCTTGTACCAATATTTTAACCAGTCTTTTTAAAATGACTATTTTTTCAATTTTGGTTAGAATTTTTGAAATTTATGTAATTTTGGGGTTAGTCCGTCGCAGATAAATTTTATGTTTCATTGCATTTTTCTTAACAAATTTAAAAAAAATAAAGCATTAAAATTTTATAAAAGCATTTTTAACATTTAAATTCTCATTTCAACTCCATCATCAATGTGTCCAATCGATGGCGAGCAATTCGTCCAATTTGTGAGAGTGCCTCGTTGATTTCTTGTTCTTCCGAGTTGTTAAGTCGTCGACGAAATGCCGCCAAAATGCCATCAATGCCAAAAAATTAAAAAATTTATTAAATAAATAAATTAAAATATGATACATATGAAATTATATTACTACCTTCTTTTTGGTCTCGAAGCGCAATAATAAACGGAAAATTGAAGCGCGACTTGTAAGCGGAGTTCAGCGAATTAAACTCGGACAATTGCTGAGCCGTTAATGCGCTAAGCCCAGCATTAGCCTATTAAGATTGATTTTTTAAATTAATTTTAATTTTCTAAACTAATTTAATGGTAAAAAAGCTTCCTTTGACATTCGCCGAATCCCCGGTCTTTTTTTGGTCTTTTCCCCAACCCTCAACATGGCTTCAAATCCAACCAGGAATGTTCCGAGATGAGAAAAAAAAATTTCGGTTGGGTGGCAACGGTCAAAAATTTTCGGGCCGGGATTCATAAAGCAAAAGATCTCGGGATCGAGCATTTCGGGACATTCTGAACTGGTCCCAACCTGCTCGCTCGTAGAATGTTGCGTTAGATTTCCACTAAACATTTCATTCCCCGCCAAATCAGGATGAGCTTGGATCAATTTCAGTTGTTTTTCTCGTCCAGCATTCATTAAAACTGTTAAAAAATATTTAAATATATACTTTTTTAATTTTTACCCCGTTCCATTGCATTGAACAATTGGTCCACACCTTCAAATGGCCTTTCTCCATAGGCTTCTTGGACTACCCAAGCTGAATTTTCAAAAATTTTGCCCAACTTTGACACAAAATTTTCCGCGTCCAGGTCATTCAATTCTTCAATTTTCATTGGCGCTATCAGACCAAAACCTTTGGTTAAAAATATATTTACTTTTTTTATCATTATTATTATCAATTAAAAAGTTATTACCTCCTATTAGTGCGACAAGCAAAAAGATTAAATGATAATTATACATTTTCTAAATTTAAAAAAGAAAAAGATTATAAATTCTAATTATTTGATAATTGTTATCTTGAGTCTTTCTTATTCCCCAGGAATTATTTGGTTAATATTGGAACTACTGTCACAAAAAAAAATGTTATTTACATAAAATTAATTGAGGTTAATAATTAGGGCCGGCAATTTTAGTGATTTACTATTTTTAAAAAATCATTTAACCAATTTTCAATGCGAGAGGGCCCAAGGTGAAGTCGGAAATTACTGACAAAAATTTCTTACATAATTCAAAAAAAAAAATTCTTTTTATAAATTTAGTTATCTATTTTAGCTTTTTTGTCACTAAAGTTGCCAGCCCTTATAATAACATTCACTGAAACATGAATAAAAAACTATTTATAAAATTTCAAATAAATAATGTGACGGATAAAATTCTATATTTCGGATTCAAAATTTCTGGCAAATCGCTTTTTAAAATTATTGTTAAACTTTGAAGAATATGTATTTTACTATACTTAAACATCGATCGAATGGAGAAGTGAGCAAAAGTAAAAGCGTCGAACGAAGGTGTTGTGTAGGGTGAGGAGGTGATGAGGTTAAGCAAACTTAACCATCAATCAATCAATGGCCAACCAAAAAACAACGGGATAACACGAGAGAAACAGCAATAAAATAATTAGCCGTTAATTAGTAAAAATAAAAATTAATTAGCAAAGACATTAAATAAATTAATAATTTGTAATTGCAGTAAAAATTATTCTAAAAATGACGTTCCCGTAAATTGAGAGAAAAAAATTCAAAAAATTAGGTAGAAATTTTTTAAAATCAAAATTTTTAAAAATATATGTAGGTGATAAAAAGAAAGAATTTTTTATGGTTTAATGGAAGAAGTCATGGATAATCCTTCTGAGCACGATCGGCACTAATCCTGAAGAAATCATTAAATATTTTCTCATTATAATAAAAAATAATATAAAAATTATTTTAAAAATTTAACATAATCATTTGTCAACAAGTGTCAGCATTTCTTATCAAGTAATTATTGCTTTTATGTGCTGTGAATTCTTTATTGATAAACACTTTTTGAGAATATTTATCTGCTGAACCTAAATATATTTATAAAAAAAATTCGTTATTTTTTATTTTATTTACATTTAAAAATTGAAATATTCATGGAATCTACAGTATATTTATTTGACATTATGGACTGTAAAGACATTGGTGGATTTTGCAATTTTACAGATTTTCAGGCAAAAATTTTTGTACTAGAATTATTTGAAAAAATAAAATTTACTTATTTAGACTTGGTATTGTGAGTGGAAGGAGATGGATTTGTTTGAAGAACTTTGCCCAATACCATCCATGTAAATTAATTTTCCTAATTAATTTGATAGGTCCTTATTCAAGCGATCAATTAATTAATAATTAAATTTAATGAAATTAAACTAATTAAGATGTTGTGTACCAAAAGCATCCATATGGAAATATTTCCTCTCATTTATTCCTTCTATTAAAATAATTGTTTATTTTTTTATTCCGTTTTTCTTATTATTATCAACTGGCATTTTAATTGCAAAAATGACCAAACGCATTGGTGAGAATTTTTTTAAATTTATTTTTAATAAATTAATTTTATTTTTATATTTGAAAATTTCTATTTTTAAAGCAAATCAATCCAGAAAAGCAAGTTTTGCGACACCATCTGCCGCCGACCATAATAAATTTGCAACAACTTTGGCCATTGAAACATGGGCTGTGAAAACCTTGATTAAATTGGTAAAATAAATTTCGTAATTTTATTAAATTTTATTTTTTAATTAAAGTTTTCTTTATAGCTCCCGACAATTTCAAAGAAAGAATTGAAAATTGGACAGAAAATTTCTTCGGTAAAAATTTGCCTTAATTAAAAATTTATTAATAAAAAAATTGTGAAAAACATTTTATAATTAAATAAAATAATATTCTTTTTTATTTAAATTTAAATCATTTTAAATAAATCAAAATCAATCAACCAATATATAGGGCAAATTCCTCGTCTTGCATAAGTCAAAATTGCATGACTCATCAGTGTGCCTAAAATCGATGAAATGCCAAAATGACAATTTCGATATTTTCCTCAATGAAGCGGCAATTTTGTGGCACATTCGGTTGTCCGCCCACCTGTTCAAGACAATGCCATTGCACATTTGCAATTTCAACGGCATTTGCCAACTGAGGCCGGCCCAGTTTGGCATTGTGTTGGAATGGATGAATTTGGGCAGTGTTTGGGCATTTCTCAGTGAACAAAAAACGAATTCGGCAAACAGTGTAAAGCAGTTGGACAGCAAAGATTTGTTGAGAATTGCCATTCAAGTATGGGTTGGGTTAGAATTTTTTAAATTTTTTATTAAAAATATTAAAATTTTCCTCATAAAACGAAATTTTAGTATGCTAATTTTCGGTTTCTTTTTAATTTAGATTTGTGCCGGTGTTTATCAGCTGCACACACTGTTGATAATTCATGGCAATGTCAGTGCACGCAATTGCCTTCTTGCTGGTGATCCGTTTAAGCCGGAAAAATTGATCGCAAAATTGGCAGACTTTGGAAACTCTCAAATGTAATCAAAAAAATTTTAAAATTAAAAAAAATTTTAGAAGTAAGAAGGGCAAAAAGCCCAATTTTTAATGCAATTAAAATATTAAAAATAAAGTTTTATGTTTTTCAATTAAATTTAAAAATCCTCACATTTAATTATTTCCCTCCTCTCCCCCATTCTCTCAACATAAAATTTTCTATTTTTATTTTAAAAAAATTTAGCATTCCAACAAAAAATGCTTTTTATGAATGCTGGGCATCGGAACGTTCAGTTTGGCCTTACAAATGGATGGCACCTGAATGTTTTGTGACAGGCGAAAATGAAAAGCATCAATTTTCGCTTCATTCCGATATATGGTGAGTAATTTTGTTTGTTTTTTTTGGCTTATTTGAAAAGTTTAGGCAAATAAATAATAATTCACAAAAAAATTCCTTTTCACTCAAAGATGCCATTCTTAAGAGTTTATGATTTACCCCGACCTCGAGAATTAATTTTAATTTAAAACATCTAAATTTCAGGCTGGGGCCTGCCCTAATTTTAATTATATAAATTAATTTTTTTTTTTTAAATTTCTTGGTCGGAGGCCCTGTCCTGATTTTAATTGTAAAATTATTATTTTTTTAAAGTAAATTCCAAGGTCATTTGGTGCCTTTTTACTGGAACTCTTTTCATTTGGCGATGAACCTTATCCGAACTTGAGCTCCGCCGATGCAAAAACGCTGCTGTTGATGGACCCAAAAATGAACAATCCATTGAATTTCACGGAAACTTTCAGTGTGTTTTAATTAAATTTTAAAAATTAATTTTTTATAATTAATAATTAAAATTTATTTATCTGAATTGAGTTTTTTGTAGTTGGATTTGGTTTTATGTAAAAATTAGAATAATAATTGAATTGCTGATCAAAATTTTTTAATTTATTAATCCTTTTCATTAATTACTGTTACTATTTTGTATATTTTGGTCCTTTTTATTCATTTTTAAAAGTTTATTTTAATTCCCTAATTATTTTTTAGTTCCAAATGATGTGAAACGAATCATCCGAAAATGTTTTGCGTTGGCACCGAAGGATCGTCCAAAAGCTGAAAACTTAATAAAATTGTTACAACAATGTTAGGCATTGAAAATACCTTTTATCATCACCGAAAGAATATAATTTTGTTATTTTTATTAATAAAAATGGTAATAATAACGTCATGCAATAAAATGTTTAAAATTAAAATATTTTTTAAGAAATATAATAATTTAATTCGGATACAAAAAATTTTTGCTAAATTATATATTGCCCGGCGGTGCCATTAGGCGCCGTCGCGAAATTTTTTTGGAAATTTTAATGCAATTTGTTAAGGAAATTGCTTAGAATTTTCAAAAATATGTCATGCCCATTTTTTCTTGAAGATGTTAGGAATCCCTCACTCTTCTCTTCCCAGGATACGGGCCTGATTTCATAATTAAATTTAAAATTAATTGGATAAAATACTTATGTGTAAAAATATTTTGATACTAGCCAAAAATTTGAATTGAAAGAATTTACTAAAATAACAAAAATATTTCAATATTTTCTTAAGAGTTAATAAAATAATTTTACATGATTAAAATAGAATTTTAATTAAAATGAAAATCGATTAATTTACCAACCCATTTAATTAATTTACACACCAATTTATTGACAAAAACAGAGACAAGAAAGAAGAGAAGAGAAAGAGGAGAAGACACACATATAAATGCAGAACGAAAAACAGGAACCAACTTTCGTTTTTACTTCATCGGGGCCCAAAATAAAATTAAAAGAAAAATGCTAAAATTAATACAAATAAAATTATTATTGCTATTACTATTTTTGATTTTTATTAATTTAATCAACGCTCCGCCACCATCTTATGATCAAACTGAGCCAATTCCACCACCTCGAAGGGTTCAACAATGTGCCGAAAAGTAAGTTTTAAAAATTATATAAATTTAGAAAATAACTTTTAAAATTAAATATCTAATAATTAAGCAACGAATATTGGTCAACGTGTGAAATTGGTGGATTTAATGAAGCTTTTAAGCAGTGCATGTGCAATTTGTATAGGCGAACGGAGAGCTGTGGCAATAAAAATAATGGATTGAAAGTAGAATGCTGTGAATTATGCAGAGATGAATTTTGAAAAATAATTGTATTTTGTTTAAATGTTTAATATTTTTAAATAAAGCAAACATTTTATTGCTTAGCAATTGATTAAAGAATGCAATTTGCCCATAAAAATGAAAAATCTGTACGTCATTGATGAATTATCTGAACGGCTTTTTATGTTCGTTTCAATATTTTTTATGACAAAAAGTTAATACAAATTTGAATCCATTAAAATTTAAAAAGTAGGTGAAATTTTAAAATTTTATTTCAAAATTGGCAATAAAAAATGGATTGAAAGTACAATGCTGTGAATTATGCAGAGATGAATTTAAAATTAAAAAAAGGAAAATATGTTTAATTGTCCCCAAAGTTAAAGGCGAAAAAGTGTGCCGGGGTATTAGTTTTGACAAATTGTTAGATGTTGTGAATCGGACGTGCTCCCAAACGACGACATTGGGCGACAAGCCTGTTAAGACTACAAATGTTCAATAAAACTTGGGTTTTTTGAGTTCCTATGGAGCCATAACTTTTTTGGAACTTAGTTAAATTTTTTTGTCAAAAATTTTTCATTTGATGGGTTTTTTGACTTACGTCCCAGCACCAGCACACACTCAACTTGAGCCGCCAGTAGGTGGAGGGTGCCGCTTGCTTGATCGGGATGGCTTGGCTGACGTGTGAGGTCAGGCCAAAAGCCCGACCTTAACCAGCAGGCGCTCTTAACCCGTCGCCGCTCGCTCGGAGCGCCCCACTATTTGCTTAGTCATCGAAAGCGCCATTTTGTGTAGAAATTAGCTTAAATCACTTCCAAATTTCGTTGTAAGCACACAGCGATCAACCAATCAATCAATTACAATTATTGCATCATTTTATTTATTTATTTAAAATTAACATATCGGAACGCCCAAACTATTTGCACTGTCATCGAAAGCGCTATTTTGTGGAGAAATTAGCTTAAAACACAATCAAATTTTGTTGTAAGCACATAGCGATTAATCAATCAATTACAATTATTGCATCATTTTTATTTTTTTTAAATTAAGAAAATATTTTATATATTATAAAATGGACAATTCAGTCGCGCTGGAAATGGGCACCTCAGTCCCGGCACTTTTTTGCCTGAAAAACTGCATAAAAACCGCCGCAAGTTCGAACCTAATTCTTTTTTTAGCCTTTGTCTAATCGCTTTAGACCGTTTTAAAAGCAATTTTAAAATTGGGAACTATGTGACATATTTATATAAAAAATAAATTCTAATTAATTTTAAAATAATTAAAATTTATAAATAAATAAAAAAGTTTATTGTTTAGCGTTTGATTTAAAGAATGAAATTTGACCATGAAATTAATAATCTGAACGTCATTTATGAATTTCAAATTCAATTTTATGTTCGTTTCAATATTTTTTTATGACCAAAAGTCAAATGATGGTGAAAATATATTTGGTATTAATTATATTTAAACTATCATTTCATTTTAAATGATACTCACATTTAAATAAAAGCTTAATGCTTTTTCATCATAACCGCAAAAAAATCTCATATCAATTAAAAAAATACGGAAATTTTTATCACAAATTTAATGATTTTATTTACGTTTAATTATAATTATTAGACATCATAATAAGGTTTTTAACTCTTTCTATTTACTTATAAATTTTTGGTAATTTACCTATAATTAATGGGAAGTTCAAAAATGAAATTCAACCTTCGGTCATTTGTATGGTTAATTTATTAAAATACACTAAAAAATTTATAAATTTTTTGAATTTTTAGTAAAATTTTTTAAAAATTTAATTCTCTAAATAAGCAAAAAAAAAAAAATTTGTGCCTTTTTGCATGTGCATAATTTTCTTTTTTATTGTTGTTATTTTCAAATACAATTTTTTATTGTTATGCAAAAGCATTTTCAGACGAACAAATTGTGCAAATAAATCGACACGGACAAAATGACAATGGACAAAATGACATTTATATTTGGGTCCAAAAATATATGCTTTATTCTATTTTAAGGCAACCCATAAATATAATAAAAAATAAATAAGCCCTTTTAGGGTCAATCATCATTATATAAATAGGCTAAATTATTAATTTGCTTGGTATATTTCTGATTTATTTTTATTTTTTAGTGGTAATATTCGCAAAATACACTAAAATGATGCTGGTTTTTGTATTTATTGTGGCATTATATTTTGGTAAATTTTTAAAATTTCAACTTTAATTATTAAAATTAATTTTGACTTTTAAGTAAGCGGAGAAATTCAAAATGTACCAAGTCGAATTAATTTGCGAGTGTTGACAATGAACACTTGGCAAGCAGGCGAAAAGGTTGAAAATGGCTTGAACAAAATTGTCAAACACATCAGGGCGCTTCATGCTGACATCGTTTTTCTTCAGGTAAAAAAAAATTTAAAAAAATTTATAATTGCATTTTTAATTCAATTTAAATTAATTATTTTTAAATGAAAATTTTTTTTAATGCACTCAGAGGAAATGGCAAAAAAGCGTGCCGAAAAATGGTTTCTTCCATTTTACAATCCATTTTAAAATTTTCTATGCTGTAATTACGATTTTATTTTTTGGAAAATTTGAGCAATATTAAATTCAAAATTTAGTGAAAAAATTTTTTTAAAATAATTAATTCATTTTTAAAATTAAGGAAATGAATGCGAAAGCTTTTGATGAATTGATGAAAAAGCTTGGCAACCAATGGTCAGGCCAAATTCATTTGGATCATAAGGAAAGTAAACCGGCAATTGTCACCAAACACAAAGTAAATTAATTAATTAAATAATTAATTTTTGCAATTTTTTATTTTTCAAATTTTTTACAGATTATTGCCGACACAAAATTTTACACAAATTGGACATTTGGCCTTACAATTTTCCACGACAGCGGCATGACATTGAATGTGGTCAATGTTCACTTGAATTACAGGGATTATGGCCCAGAATTGTTGGACTTTGCCAAAAGAGGCTTAACATCGGCACAACTTGTGGCGCCCGATTTTCAACCTGACGGTAAGTTTAATTGGAAAATTAACGGTTTCTCAATGTGATTTATGTCAGTTAATTTATTCATAGAATCAGGTCATAATTGCTTTCTTGATTGTCATAGCCTAAATTCGTTTTGAATCGTTTCTTAAACCCGCTAAGGGATATGAAAAATCAAAAAAAAAATGTATTACATATGTATATAAATTCATTTCTTGGCTCATTCAAACAAATTACTATTTCATGGTATTATTTAAAAGCTCCAGGGGTTTTTTATCAGAATATTAATTTTCGAAATTTGTACAAAAGTATAAAAAAAAAAGTTTGCTCATAAATTTTAAAAAATCTTGAATCAGATTTTTATTTGCCATAATTTTTTTTCTAACTAAATGAACTTTTTATGAAATAGTAATTAGATCAAAATTGAGCCAAATTATGGTACACCTTGGCAGATTTAACAAACGCCCATAACGACGGAATTTAGGAACGACCTAACACCAATTTCAATTTCAAAAATGCCGAAAAAATTAAATAATAATAATAAATTTTTTTAATTTAAAAATAATTAAAAATCCCAGGCCGTTTCCAAAACATTTTGGACTTGAGTGCCCACCCATCCTTCAAAAAGTTTGTTGCACAAACATCTGCTGTCCCGTTAATCCTAGCTGGAGATTTCAATGAGCCTTCACATTTGGACTGGACTAGCAAAACAAGGCAATTATTATTATTTTTATTTTAATAATTTCATAATCCCCATTTTAAAGTCATTTGCACAAAAATTTGGTTGTTGAATGGCCAGTCACAAAACATTTGTCAGAAAAAGTTGGACTAATTGATACATTCCGTCATCTCCGACCTGATGCTTCAGCAGAACCAGGTAGTTTGGCCATTTTTGGGAATAATCCCACGCTCAGATACGACCAAAAACACACTAAAATCGAGAAAATTTTTGAAAATTCCTAGTGGGATAGAAAATTTTTTGGAAAAAGTGAATGGGTCCATTGGAAAGAGCACAATGTTCTTTAATGAATTGCCCTTGGAACAAGAGTCTTTGGTTTGTTTTCGGATCTTTTAAAACGATTTTCGACCAAGAAACTAATGACCCCCCTCCTTGACCTCCTTCAAATTTCAAATTCCCACCCTCCAAAAAATAAATTCTGAAATTTTATTTCTTGGATTTAAATAGTAAGAAATCTTTGCTAAAAACATTTTTTTAAGGAAACACTTGGTCTTCGGTGTGGGACGAAGCCTTCGAACCATCGGATAGAATTGACTTTGTCTTCTACAAATCTGATCAGATGAAGCCCATTCGATCATTCATCTATTCTGGCACTGAACAGTTGAAAAAGTTGCCAGAAAAGTACCGAAATGTCGACACTGAGGAATTGGATGAGCGAGACTGGAGCTCGGACCATTACTCTGTGGTCACCGACTTTGTGATGCATAAAACAAAAAATTAAATTTTACAAAAAAATCAAATTTTATTAAAACGGGAAAAAATTTAAAATTGTCTAGACTAATTAAATAATTAAAAATTTATTATTCAATTATTTTTGTACTTATTTTTATGCTTTACCTAATTTTTATTGCTCTATCCTCTTAAAAATTTTGTTTTTTCTATTCTGTTATTGTATACTTTTGATTTATATTTTCATAATTTTTATTATTGTATTATTCTGCTCTAGAAGTTTTCGGTTCAAAAATAAATAACTTCTAAATATAATTGTAATCAAATTATGTGAACATTAAAATTGTTTAAAATAAATAATTTTAAATTCTACCCACATGTTTATAATTTACAAAAATGAAAAATTGACAGTCAAAATTCATGCTTAAAATTAGCAGTGGTGTTGCATGGGCTAGCAGATGAAAAATTTAGCCTTAATTTGGCTGCCAAAGAGGCTCATTTGAGTCAAATCATACTTACTCTTTTTTCTATCTCGAAATTAAGAGCATAATTTTTTAAAAATTTGGATTTTTCCCATAGCAAAAAATTATTTTAAAAAAAATGATTAAAAGTCTCAAGTTTCATTTTGAAAATTTAGCTTAATTGGCCTCTTCAAAACTACAAAATGAGGCTAAACCCTTACTACATCTGCGAGTCCTAGGTATTCGGGATATGAGGTTCGAATCGCTCGCATAGGAATGCTTTTTGGCTTTTCACTAAGCGAAAAAAAATATCATGAAAATAATTTGGAATTTCTTAAAATCATTCCTAGCATAAAAAAATTTAAAAAGAAAAAATTTGTGAGGTTTTTTGGTCAACAATAATAAAAAAAACCGTGAATAATTTGTAAAAAAATTTTCCAATTTCCTACATCTTTTGGCACCTTCAAAATGTTAATACATTTTTAACCGTCCGCCAATCGAAAAGTCCATTTTTTCCGCTTAAAAATGGAAATTTCATGCGCAAGTTTTTCTCGAATTTCGTCAATGACGTAACTCTTCAATTTTCTCAAATTTTGCTCAGATTTCCTTAGCCCATTGGAAAATTTGCTGAATTTTTCGTCAATAATTTCGTCCATTTCATCAAATAAATTGTTCTTCAATTTTTTAAAATTTGTTTCAATTTGTTTCTCCAACATGTCTTTGACATTGAAATATAATGACTTTTGTTGGAGTTTTTCAAGCACAGCATTTACACGATCGTACTCAATCACTTCGCCATCTCGAAAATCAAGTGCATAATTTTTGAAAAAATTTGGATTTTTTATCACAAATCTTTGAATTTTTCCTGACTAAATTAATTATAATATTTGTTTTACTCAAAGGACATAAAAATTTTCAGAAAATTTAGTTTTTTGTGAATTTTCTCGATAATAATTAATGTGACTTTCTAATTGGAAAACTATGCCAAAAATAAGTGTCCAAAATATATTCATCAAAATTAATATATTTTTAACTTTGTTTTGTATTTTTTCTTCTATAATGATTTGCTTTGTCATATTTAGCTATTTTCAAGTATTTAAATTTAATTAAACGAATTTAAAAAAGAAATTTTGCAAAATTTTGCCCCTCAATACATGACCTTTTCCTCTCGCACCCAAATGTACAAGTTTTCTGGATTGCCGCTTATCGGCGTGTCAAATTCGCCCATGCCGCCATGTGATCCAAGCATTGCCCTGATCGGCCGCTCTCCTCCCACAAACATTTTAAATCTCCCGTTGCTATTCATTTCAAATTTGTTTGGCGAAATGTAAATTTTGTAACTGATTCTTGCCCCGTCCGGAAGCTCCTTCTCTCTTATAGGCCACAGGAGTGCACGCAAATTTGCAGAATGGCGCGATGTTGCTTCATAAGAACAACAAATTTTGGAAAATGCCAGCCAACCAAAAAATGAAATAAACAGATGAAGAAGCATGCCTTAAAATTTTAAATTGAAAAAACAAAAGATAAAAAATATGAAAAATTACTTAATTATTATTTGGACTTAAATTTTAGACCTAAAATGCCAAAATAGGTTGCTATAGGCCCTAAAAACCCTCAAAATATGTAGTAAAAATGGGAAGATAGGCTCTAAAAAGTCCAAATTAGGGGGGTGTAAATTGGATTGAAAAAACATTTACTTTATCTCCTATATTTTACAATTTTTCGAGGTATTTTTTTATTAAGAATTTTTTCGAAAAAATGCTAAAACATGGCAAAATAGATTTTTTTTCTTTCTTGTTAAAGTTTAAAAAACTAAAAGTATTAGCCCAATGATTGTATAGCAGCTAAAAAGATAAAAATGAATTTTTAATTCCAATTCCACCTTTTTCCATTGTTTCTTTGACTGAAATTTTGCCGATAAATCAATGTTATTCAATGGTGAAAATAATCTTTTTTATAAAGTGCTTATAATATTTTTTACAAAAAAATTTGTAAACAAGAATATTATACATTGAGCAGGAAATAATGATAATTTTTACGGCAAAATAATCGGAATTTACGAATTTCGAATTTTGTGTGTTTTTTTTGATAAAAGAAGTATAAAATCATTGTTTGATCAATTTTCAAGACAGAATATAAATTTTCGATCTAAAGATGAAATTAATATTTCAGCTGATTTTGTAATTAAAAATAATTAATTAGTAGGGATGCTAATTTTATGTAAATACATATTTTTTTCCTGGATTCTCCATAGCCTAATTAGTAGGAAAAACACTTTCTTTTTTGTGTTTGCGAACAAAAGTTGGGACTTTTATTTATTTCAAAAATTTTGAGAATTTTTAGAAATTTTTTTGTGAAAAGTACAATTTTTTTTTTGAAAATATGCCCCAAAAAATAGTTTTTTTCAAAAATGGGATATTAAAAATTAATTTTAATTTATTAAAAGATGATTCTAAGCCTATTTAGGCCATTTTTATGGCAATTTGTGCCTATTTTACTTTAAAGAAAGAATTTTTTTTCCAAAAAATCACCATTTAAAAAATTTTTATTTACATATTTTAGTACATATTTCTGGATTTTTGTACATATTTCATACATATTTTAGCATTTTTAATACATATTTTATTTACATATTTAGCAAATTTTGTTACATAAAATTAGCATCCCTAGTAATTAGTAATAAATAATTATAAAATTTTTTTATTTCATGTGAGGATTTATACATTTCTTTTTTGATAAATACACAATCTTCAAAAATTCAGCATTTGCCTTGTTTACAAGGAGGATCAAACTTGCATAAAATGTTTATAAAATAGCAAACAAAAAAATTGAAAATTCGAGACACTTGCAGTTTAGTGGGCCCGAAAAAACCATAGAGGTGAAACTAAATAGTTTGCAAATTTCTTCGTTTTTTTTTTTACCAAACGGTCCGCCTACGATTTTTCATCGGGCCCACTAAGTGCAAAAGTGCCAAAAATTCGATTAAATGCCAATTGTGTCTTTCTCACAATTAGTTGGCTTTATTTCTGTTAAAAAGTTGCCACAAAAAATACAAATTTAATAATATATAAAAAAAATCTTAAATCATCCCATACCTAAGAAGTTGATTGAAATAAAATTTTATTTCAATGTTTTCATTGATTTAATTCTTCGCTCCAATCAATTTTTGTTTGTTTAATTAATGTTTTGGCCTTGCCAAAAAATGAAAAAAATGTGATTTCTGTACGGATGGATTTTAGTGACATTTCTTTCATCAGACACGGAAAGACGGAAACTCTCGAGCTTCTCTTCCACCCTACACTTATTAGTGTAAAAATTAGCTAATGATGATGATAGCTCATATCCATGCTGATGTGTAATATGATGAGATTTGTATATAAACATTTGGGTAGGAAGGACATGGACACACTCTTGGCAGTAAATCATTTTTTAATAATTATTATTTTTAAAAAATTATTTTAACTAATATTATTCCATCTCGGCAAATGCCAATCTACTTTTAATAATTTTTTAAAAATTGGTTTACCTAATATTATATTTTAGCATCATTAAACAACTATTCTCATCGACCTTAGGAATAAGTCTTTCTTTCGGCTGAACAAAAATTTGGAAAATCGCATTGATTTCAACTGCATCATTTTAAGAAGCATAAAACGGCAACCACCCGTATAAAAATTACGATTAATACCTCATAAGTCCCGAAGACTTTGGAAAATCGGGTGGGATCCCGAGGTCGGGTTCTCGAGTTTAGTCCCGCAGGATCCCGAGAAAATTCACCGGATCCCGATCCTGTTTTTATGGGTTCTCCCATGTCCTTTATCCCACTTTATTTGCGGTATAAACGCAAAAACATTTGCATTGCATTTAGCTGGACGTCTTGGCCATGTTCAACAAAATTTTGTCATCAAAACTCATTTTTGTGCTGGCACTGATCCAACTGTGCGCATGCGCACCATTATCGGAAACTTCGAAGCGAAAACGGGCGGAAAGTGTTCTTCACGGCGTGGACAACAACGGCATTGCCAAGTTGAACGGACATATGGACAATGGATTTCGTAATACACTTTTTAACAAATTTGTTATAAAAAAATAACTTCTTGAAAGAGTAGGTAACGATCAAAATTTAAAAATAAATAAATCGAGACTAAGATTGATCAAAATCTGATCAAGATCAAAGTAGCCGGGATTGGACATTCCGTATCGGTCTATGACCTGGGCACAGATTCGACAAAAATCCTGGGTTGTGATAACAGGCCCTACCTGGTTCATAGTAGCATGGAGCAGAACACTGAGAAGCTGAGGGATGGCTCGGATTTTTTAAAATAATTTCTTATTTTGAAATTTCAATAAATTTTTGTTATTTGGGAGCGATCAAAATTTAAAAAAAAAACGGACTACTCAAGACCAAAGTAGGCGGGATTGGAAATTCCGTATCGGTAGGGGCTGGGCACAGATTGGACTAAAAGGCCTGGGAGTGATAGCAGGCCAGACCGACCTGATTCAAAGTACTAAAAATGGGAGCAGAACAGCGAGAAGTTGAGGGAGGACTCGAATTTTTTTTTAAATAATTTTTTATTTTGAAATTTTTAATTTCTGTCAGATTTGTTGCCCAAGCACAAGAAGATACAGCTTCATTACGTGCAAGACAAGGACGTGGACAAGGAAATGTCCGATGCCAATTTGGTCGGCACTGCCGACCATCCTCTGCCGTCTTTACACCATCGCCCATCCGCCTATGCATGGCCTCCACCTTCCCACTCGTTGATGGAACGTTTCCGTCAGGCTGCCGTCACCTCAGATAACGGCGAGTTTCCGATGACTCGTTTTGGATTTATTATTTGGCCTGATCATGTGGGTCAAGAAGATCTATATGTATTCTCGAGTAAATCACATCTTGACATTTCAATTAATCTGCAGGCATTTGTTCCGAAATTGGCCGTGACGTGATGATGCAGAAAAATGGCAATGCCGTGGACGCCGCGGTTGCCGCCATGTTGTGCATTGGTGTGACCAACGCACAGAGCAGTGGACTTGGTCAGTTTCAAAAAAAAATTTACCCTATTCTTATAATATAGCTCCCCCTTGAAATAAAGCCCCCCCCCCGCCCTTTTGAGGGGGTTGAAAAACCGACCCCCCGGGAGCTCTATTACAAGAAAAACTGTAAATCAAAAATTGAAACAGGGCCAATTTTAAGTGCATTGACAGGTGGCGGAATGGTGCTGACCTTTTATGATGCCAAAACGCGCTCATGCAAAGTGATTGATGCGCGTGAAACGGCACCGGCACGCGCGACTGCCAAAGCGTATTCTGAACGTGTGACCGCAAACCGTACGACAGCGCGTGCTACGGGTTACCATGAAATTGGTGCGCATAATAAATAAATTTCATGAGTCATGGAAAATAATTTCATGGTCCTGGTAATCCGATCTCTGATTAGATCCCCCAATCATGAATCATGAAATCTCTGGAAGGACTCTGACATCTTCCGAATTATCCAATTTTATCCGGACTCGAAATTCTGGCATTTTTTTAATTAACAATAAAGAGTCTTGGAAAAGCCTCGACCTAATTTTGTTAGACTACACTTTTGATTAAATAATGAATTTTATTTTGTACATCAATTTTTAGCAACGCCCGGAGAGCTTGCTGGATTGTGGCTTGCATACAAAAAGTTTGGCAGTGGCCGAGTGCCCTGGTCCAAACTGGTAAAATTATTAATTAAAATAAACATAAATTTTACATATAATTAAGGAAAATGGAGTCAATTCCAAACATTTAATTAAAAAATAATTAGGTAATGCCCGCTGCAAAATTGGCACTCTATGGTTTTCCAATCACTGAACACATGAGAAGAGCATTAGTTGGCACTGAGAAGGAACTCATTAACAGTCCAACAATGAAGTAATAATAAAAATAATAAATTATATTATAAATTATTCATTTAAATTTCTTTTTTAAGGCAATGGATAATAAATCCCCGGACGAATCAGTAAAAAATTTAATTATTTATTTTTATCACAAATTTATTTAATTACGACAAATTGATAGGCTTTACGAATTTGGTGATCTTGTTAAACGTCCTAAATTGGCCAACACATTGGAGCGCTTGGCCGCAGCTGAGGACCCAAAGAAACTGTTTTATGAAGGCGAAATTGCGGATGAAATTGTTGAAGAGATGCAAAGAAATGGTAAAATTTATTTCAATTATTTTTACTAAAATTTTTTTTGTTTATTTTCAGGCGCATTTTTGTCCCGATCCGATCTGAAAAATTACGAGCCCCGTCTGTATGATATGCCATTGTACACAGATGATCCTCATGGCAACTTGCGCATGTGCGGACCACCGCCGCCGTCTTCGTACGCGATCACACAGTCAATCATTGCGACGATGCGCAGTCATTTTTTCATAGAAAAAAATTAATTTAATTAATTAGTCAGGGATTTGGACTATGAAAAAAGGCAAAATTCACAATTTATATTATTTACGGAATTTTTAAAAATTGCGCAAACAAATAATTGTTTATTTGGATATACAATTCGAAAGAGAAAAAATTGAGCTTTTTGTCAAACATATTTTAGATTTTTATTTTGGTTTTCGAATTTTTTGAATTTTGCAAATTATATATGCAAAAATTAAAAGTTTAAAAATTTTTTGAATCAATTATATTTCCGAGATTCCAGCAAAAAAAAACGAAAAAAAATTTCCGTATCTTCAAAATCAACAAAAATTTATCATTCTTGGTATAATTAGATAGCATATTCTTCATATTTTTAAACAATTTTTTTTATTGCCTTTTTAGTGGAACCAATGTGCGGTGGTGACGGATCAGCAGATGATCAATCTCAAGCCAATTCACTACAAAATGATCCCAAATTCTACCATCGGCTGATTGAGGCACAAAAATTTGCATACGCTCAACGCGCCAATTTGGGCGATCAAGCATTTGTGCCAGAAGCGAAAAAATTGGCCAAGCACATGACAAGCAATACATTTTTGCATAATGTGCACAAAAAAATGTTGGACAAAGCAATGCCGGACGAGCATTACACTGATGATCGGCCCATCAAGGCTGATGTGCGTTTAATTTAATTTTTTTTTTTAATTTATTTTCATGGCATTTATTTTAATGGATTTTCATATTTTCACGAAACTTCTTTTGTGCTAACAATTTTCAAAATTTCATTTTCTAGGTTATAAGCCTCTTCAAAATTAGCCTTTTATATTTAGTAATTAAAATTTTTTAATTTTGTTTTACGAATTATTACTTTTTTAATTTTGTGAAAAATTAAACTATTTTTATGTAAACAGTTCATCCATATTTTTTGAGTTATATGAGGCCATAGTACAGTAAATTAAACAAAATTTGTTTTTTTTTTAAAATTTTTAGAAAGATCATACTGGAACATCTCACACATCCATATTAGACGCTGATGGAAATGCCGTTTCAGTGACAAGCTCAATCAATCAATGGTCATAATTTTTGGGATTTAAAAATTTATCTAAATGGACAAAACTTATTCCGTTATTTTATAGGTTTGGGGCTGTGATTCAATCCGAAAATTTGGGCATTATATGGAATGATGAAATGGTAAAAAAAATTATTTAATGTTTTTTAATATTTTATTTTATTTGCAGGAAGATTTCTCATTTCCCGATGTGAAAAATTGGTTCGGATATGCCATTTCACCAACCAATTTTGTTGCACCCGGAAAACGTCCAATGAGCTCATTTAGTCCTATGGTCATCTACAACAAGCACACGGGGAAAGTGAGTTGCAAACGAATTTTCCATTTTTTTAAATTTTTGAGGCAAAAATGAAGAATACTTGAACGGAAACCTAATTTGGGGAAAATGTCTTTAACAAGTTTCAAAGACTTTTTTGAATTTTAGAAAATTTCCTGTAAACTTTTCTCTACTTTTTATGAAAATTTTGTCGCTGACTAAGATGTTACTCGTCGATAGTTTTGAAATTTCCCATGCCACTTCATGACAAATTTTGTCGAAGAATTTCCTTCCCTAACCCCGACTTTTCTCTCCTTGATGGCCGTGGTTTAACTCTACTTACAATTAACAGTGTAAAAATTCCCCGCTGGGTAACGAATGTCGGGGAGGACAGGTCCGGGAGAAGGCCCAAAAAGGTCGGGGATGTTGAACGGGAGTTCTGGGTCCGGGCTCAACCCTAATTGATATCATTAAATTTATCAGGTGAAATTTGTCATTGGCGGCTCCGGCGGTGCCAAAATTCCGTCGTCTGTTGCCAAAACAGTGTTGCATGTGTTGTGCCTGAACCAAACAGTGAAAGAGGCCATTGATGCGCCAGTGTTGCACAACCAATTCACTCCGAACCATGTTATTTACGAGAATGGGACACCGCCGGTAAAAAAAAATTATATAATTTATTGTTTATAGGGTCAGACATGGGTGGAGACAGAGATTTTTGGAAATTAGAAATGGATTAGCCAAGGACCAGGAAAGTCGGGAATCCGAGACTTGTCCAGGTCTGATTTGGTTTTTTTTTCAAAAAAAAAAATTCTGGTACTAGTGCGGTTTGCGGTTTGTCCCCTTTTTCAAAAAATTTTTCTTTGTTTAAAAATAGTTGGTTTCTGATCACGAATTAGGGATTCAGTTCGACCAATTCCGTATCCTCAAGCCCGAATTCGAACAAAAAAACCCAAAACTTTCAGAAATTTTGTTTTATGCCCAAATAAAAACAAATTGACACGCATAATAGAATAATATGATTCTTTTAAGCAATTTTTGAGTAGTCGCCATATTCGGGGTTTGGGATTGGTCGAAAGGGATGCCAGATTCGTGGCCAGCAGCAACCCGTAAAACTCCGAGAAACATTTTTTCACAATTAAAAAAATATAATAATTTTTTTTTAAATTGGGGCGCGGCAAATAGCACTATTACCGAAAGTTTTTGGTCTTACTGAAGTTTCTTTTGGGTTAGGGATTTTTTTCTGAAAATTTCCCATGTCAACAATTTGATTTAAATTTTTTTTTTTAATTTGCGCCTATTTATATATTCATTTCTAGAAATTGATCAAAGATCTAAACGAAAACTTCGGGCACATTATGAAGTCGTACGACAACAACAACGTGGTTGTGCAAGCTATTCATGTGGCCGATGACGGCTTCATCTATGCAAATGGGGACTTCCGTCGTCGAACTTACATGCACCCGGCCGGCTTCTAATTGGCGTGGCACGGTGCCATGAATTTGTGGACGGACCCCCGGAGTTTTCTAGACTGAATATACAATATAACACCACCATCAACGCATAACACCATAGATTATAGACAAAAATTGAAGGCGATGGGAATAGAAAATAAATAATCAAAAAAATTGATGCGAAACCATTTTTGAGTAGCATAACATTGCATTTGTTGTATTGTTTGTTTATCTCAATAAATAATTGGATTTATTTGTTGTTTTTTTTGCGATATTTTATTATGGTAGGAAAAGTCAGCGCGCCATGCGCAAAGTGTGCCATAATTAGTGCACCTAATTAGTAATGCTCGCGAGTCTCGATTTCAAGAAAAACCCTTTCTACTAATTTTAAAAATTTAATATTTTCTTAAGAATTTTTATAATGAATTCTTTGATAAACAAAAAGAGATTTAGTTCATACGGTGCTATTGTCGTTATAAAAGCCTTCAAAAAGGGCATTAAAAACCATCAAATGAAAAATTTCAAACAAAAAAATGCCATAACCTTGCTCATACCAAACAAAATTTTAATCTTTTGCCTTAACAATTCTCTATTAGCCTGGCAAATTTTCAAAAAAATTCGTCTAGTTTGAATAAAGTGATGGCCAAAAGTACCCAAGGAACCAGGTCTTCAAACATTTTTGGCTATAACTTTTTTGAAACTTAACGAGATTTTTTAAATTTTGCCGGTTAGTAGAAAACACTTGGCAAGAAAATAAAATATAAATAATTTATAACTAAAAGTTTTTAATTAGAAATAAAATAATTTTGATCATAAAAATTCTGATGAAAACTTCTTATAACTAACAAAATTAAGTGATCTTGATATCATTCGATAGCCCTAAGTTATGCGTAGATTTTTAGGGGTTTATTTTTCTGAAATTTTTTAAGTCGATTAAGAAATTTTCTAAAAAATGTCGAAATAGTGAAAAAATGCCAAAATAATGAATTTTAACTATTTTGGTGCCGAAGCGACAAAATAGTGATTTCTAGGGGAACGGGTCGTTTCGGCGCCGCCGTTTCGGCGACGCCGTTTTGGCGCCAGGGTCGTTTCGGCGCCAGGGTCGTTTCAGCGCCAAAAAATATTCCGATTTTTAAGGACCTGTAACTTTTGAAGCAGACGAAAATGGTTAAAAGTTAACAATAAAGTTTACAAAATCCAAAATGCATAAAATTAATTATTAGATCGAAAGGATCCGAACCTGACCACCGCCATCCCTTCAGAATCCACAGATACGGATGGATTTTTAGGCCTTAACGAAGTCTTAAGATCATTCTGATCATATATTCGTGATCAGCGGCTTAAATAACCTCTAAAAACAATTTTTGGAAGATTTTGGTGAAAATTTTTCCCACTCAAAAATCATGTGCTCCCCCTTTGGTACTGAATTTCAAAATCATTTTTATTGAAAATAGGGAATTCAAATAAAAAGCACAAAATTCTCCAGATTTTTCTTTATTTTTAGAGCTTTTTTGCAATATAATTGGTCCACATTGAAGTGTCAAATATGCAGGAAATTTATAATCGTTTTGGCAAAAAAATTTTTTGGGGGTGGCTTCTAATTTAGAGGGGTGTGGTTCTAAACGAGTAAAACGGTAAACAAAATGAATTTTTGTGAAATTTTCTTTTGTTAGTTTATTGTTATTCTACATTTTTGTTAAAATTTTTAATTTTTGAAAATTTAAATCGCTCAAAAATTTCCCACTCATTCATGATTTTTTATTTTTGGCTTAGCGCCGAAATGACCCTGGCGCCGAAACGACCCTCGCGCCGAAACGACGGCGCCGAAACGGTGTCGCCGAAACGGCGGCGCCGAAACGATACAGACTCATTTCTAGTGACGAAAAATGACATCATTTTTTAATGCAGAAGTGCGTTTTTTGAGCCATTTCTTCGAATCAATTGAGCAAAAAAAAATAGTTTTTCAATAAAAATCGCGGCCCTATTTATAAGCCAAAAATTTCATTGAGTTTCAAAAAATTTATGAATAAAAAATCTGACTCAAGATATTTGAAATTAATTTTAAGACACAACTTTTTTATATTAAAAAAAAATTAAAATTCGAAAATAATCTTCTCATATAGAACTCCTAAGCTATGGATGGACTGATACTGTGAATATTAATTTGGTTGTATTTGATACAAATTATGAATTTATAGTTACATTTTTTGTTTGCGTACATCTTCGCTGAATTTAGAAAACGTTCTATCACCCAATCGACGACATTCGACAATTCGCCGAACAAAAGTCATAGAGAACATTTTTGAGCAGCGATTTTGTTGAACAATTTTCAATTAAATTTGTAAAAATTTTTTTATTTATTTTTTCACAGAAATTTATTGAATTCAACATTTGTGGAGCTAACAATGACTAATACTTTTTCAGTTTAGAAATTCGTTTTTATGATTTTTTATGAAAAAAGAGTCAGTCAGTCCTCTGAAAAATTGTTGTAAAAATTCGAATTTGCGTGTTTTTGATTAATTTTTTTTTTTGAATTTTAACATAATGACTCAGACATATATGAGGACACCACACTTAGTTAATATATGTTCTTGAACTCTAATCTAACAAATTGTTTATGATTATAAATTCCAAAAATTCATCAGCCATTCTCCAATTCCCGTTCCAACACATCCAGCGAAAAACTTCGGTGACATCGAAATTTCTAATAGTCACTGTCTGAATCGGCAAAACGAACGCGTGAACGTGATCTCACTAAAAAATGATTTTTATTATTTTCAAATTTATTAATTAAAATCAATTTAGTTAAGTTAATTAGAGAGGAGCAATATATTTTTTTTATCGGAAGAAAGAATTGGGTTTGAATTGATTTGATCAATGATTTTTCGTCAAAAACAAGGCCGGATGTTTTTCTGCTTGATCAGAAACTTTCAATTTTCTTTATTTTAAGTAAATAATTGTGTTTTTTTAAAACCAATTCATAAAATTTACTTAGATTTTTTGTAAAAAAAAAAAATTCATTAAGTTTTAATATTCTTAAAATATTATACAAAATATTTTGGCATTTTTATTAATTATAAATCAGAATGCTCAAAATTGCTGTTAAGCTAGCTGATAAGACCAATGACCAAAAATGGACTCTTTTACCTTAATTTTTCGTTTTTCTAATTTAAAAAAAATAATAAAACTTAATTTTCGTTTTTTCATTTGTTTCTGCCAACTTTGTTCGTTCATTCATTTGGTCCCTTTTACTTAATTCGTATAATTTTTCAGCGACTTTATCCGCCGAAAGTGCGTATTTTTTCCCATTTTTCAAATCAAAGATATGCACATGATGCCAATCTGTCACATGCACATATTCTTTTGTCCAAACGCTTGCCTAAAAATTTAAATGACTTTTTAATATTAGTATTAGTGTGGATGAAGAATTTTTCGTTACGACACTTATGATTGAATTCTCATTATTTTAAAGACTGAGTAATCGATAAGATTTACGTGATCAATTAGAGTGCTTAATTAGTCTTCTTAGTTTATGGCGATCAAAAAATTGGAAACCGGATCTCGATACTTATATTTTTTGGGAATTGAACTTTGAGTCCAGAACAGGAAATCGGCTGCTTTACTGATCAAATCTTCCCCGTTATTCCGGAAATTGTGAGTCCTAAAATTTTTAAAATTCTCATAGATGGACTGCAATTTAATTATTAAAATAAAAAAAATAAAAAGTGAAATTATTTAAAAAAATGTACCCCAAAAATGTACAAATGCACAGGCGGGAGACGCCATCGTGCCACTTCTCTGCTCTTATTCTCAATTTCATATTCCAATTTGAATTTTCCATTCTCATCGGTGAAGCAAGTGTGTGGCTCATCTAATTCCGATTTGATCAATCTTTGCGCTTCATCCATTTCAAAGCCTTTTACGTCCCAAAAAAGTTTGTACTTGCCTTCGGGCCAAACTCGGCCATAGAATGTCAATTCTTTCGCTGTATTCAATTAATAGCGGGATTCACCATGCCATTTTTATGTACAAAAAACCCACAAAATGCCGGTTTTTTTACGGTTAACTCCATTCATTTATTTTCAGAAATAAAAAATATATATTTACTCACAAAAATTTTATACATAAATCCACTAAATTATAATAATTAAACATATTTTTGGGTTTTTAATTTTTGAAGAGATATTCGAATTCATAAAAAGTTTCCAGAATTTTATAGATAATTTAGAAAATATTTTTCATGAAGAATTTTAAGTTATAAACTGAAATAATAAAAGGAGTTACAAAAAAAAATTGTCTTTTTCTACATAAAAATGGGTGAATCCCGTTATTATAAATTTTTATTTAAATTATAATTATTAGAAATTAATAAATAATTTGAATTTTTTTAAAGCCAACTTTCTCCACTGGCAACACTGTCTCTTAGCTTTAGAAATTCCAAGTCCAAATTTTGTTTTAACACATCTTGTACATCATTAGTGGCCAAATCCACAATGTAATGATTGTCCCAATCGTCAACGCGTATTTTCTTTTCATAATGTGTTCCTTTTCGCTGAATTGAAAAAAATATGTATGACAATTTTAAAATAATGGCAAAAATTAAATTATTTGAAATTTGGATATTTTAAATTTCTTAAACATCCAACCGTTCTCGCAATTTTCGAAAAAACCGGAAACATGAGAAAAAAGAATTATTCAGTCAAAAATTAAAAAAAAATATTGTATATTATTAGAGAATAGATTTTTAGTTTCTATTTTTTCGCGGATAGTTTTTGATGATAGAGTCACGAAAAAAAATTACCCTCGGTTTTCGAATTTGACCAATTTAGCAATTTTTAGTTAAAATTTATTAATAAAAAAAATTTTTTTTAAATGTGTGAATTTTTGATTTATTCCTTGATATGAAATGAAAAATGCATTTTTTTTTCTCTTTTGAGTGCCAAAACTAGAAATCATATTCTCGTTGATTCGGCACTGAATTTCAAAATTCCTAAAAGTGATTTTGGTCTTTTTGGCAACTATTCTAATAAGTTTCTTCCTCGGTTTTAAATAATTAAATATCGGCATTATGAGTAATTAAAACAAAAAAGAAAATCCATCAAAAATCATAGAAAACTTCTAATTTATTTATGGACTAATGAGTTAAGACTATTAATTAACTCACATCAAAAATATGCATGTAAACGTGGGTTGGCGCTTTTTCGAAGTCATCCATTTCAATCTCAAATTCCCAGACAAAACTCCCTGCGGCATCTGTCACGGTGTCAAAAGGATTTGCGGTGCCAAAAATGCGCTTTTTTGGATCCATTTTAAATTCGTTGACGTCCAAAAACAGCTCATAAACAGCTTTGGGCCAAATGTGCACTTTGAATTTGTAAACTGACTTTCTTCTTCCTGAAAAAGATTTAATTCTGGACAATTAAAAAAATTTTTTTGAGAGAATTTTATTTCGATGCATTTTGATTTTGTGAAAAATTTTTTTTATTCATTTTGATTTAGTGAAAAATAATATTAAATAAATATTATATATTAATTCATTTTTACAGATTTCATATATGTGAATTATTTAAAAAAAATTAAAAACCTTCCACTGTTTTCCTGAAAATTACTTTGCTCAAACCCATGTCTTATTTTTCAATTATACATTACCACAGCTTAGTACCTCTTATTCGAGACCTCCTTCTTCTGTTTTCGTCTCGTTCTTTCAAGTCTTCCAACTCATGTTCAACAAAGCGCGGATGTCTGGATATAATTTGGTTTTCGACTAAATCCCAAATGTGCACTTTAGCCAAGTTGGCTTCTGCTATCACAATGTTGCGGTGAAGATTTTCATTCGGAACAGTCTAAAAAATTTTATGAAAATTTTTCGTACTGGTACATATCATTTGGTGCAGAATAAAGAAATTGAAGCAAATGAAGCTAATTTTAACTCAAATAATTAAAGTTAAGAAAGGTATAGGCAAAAAAATAAAAACCAAAGATTTGACAAAATTACTGAATTTTAAAATCATATGACAAATCTGACGCCAGATTCGCAAATAGCAGCTCCTATTTAATTCTAATGTTTAATTCTATTTAAAAAGTACTTAAGTAGAACTGTAGTTTTAAATTTTTCGTATGTTTTACGAACTTTTTTTGTGCCAAACATTCGTGGTCTAAAATTTGATAGAATTTTCCGAAAAACGCATTATCAAGATTAGCTGACCGACCCATTAAGCTTTAGAATGACATCATTATTTTTTTAAAAAGTACGAGAATTCAAAAATATGCCAATTATAATTCGAAGGATGCAATAATTACGAGACAACATAATATTTCTCACTTTAACAAAATTTACCCCAAAAATGTGCATATGTACGTCCACCGCAATGTCTTCGTCCGACTCGTTGTGCTTTACCAAAAATTTCCATGAAAAACTTCCGTCACTCGCTGTTTTTAACACATCTGGTTCATCATGGCCAATTATCCGTTTTTGATCGTCCATGTCAAATTTTGATGTATCCAAATAAATGATGTAGACGTCTTCGGGCCAAATTTGTCCAAGTAATTTGAATTCAGTCATAACTTTGACTGAAAATTTAATATTTTTATAAATAAAAAATGGATTATTTCAACTAGGTGGACCGTTTTTCGTCGCTTATTTGCGTCAACCGATCAAAAAAGTAATTGCCAAAAATTTCTCTAAAAATAGACTTTTTCTTGCCAATTTTGGCGCTGCGCGCCATAGTTTTTTTTAATAAAAGGGAATGATTATTTTTGTTTTTGGTATGTAAATACGGCACATATAGTGCTTTCATAAATGCCTTTTATATTCTATTAAAAAAATGATTATTTATTTGGCGGCGCCAAAAATAAACCCAATCGTTTTCTAAGATTTTTGTGCATTGAAAATTTTTTCAGACTTTTTATTTATGAAAATTTCTTTCCGACATTTTTCAATTTTACTCTTATCTTCCCCAACAAATTTGGTAGTGGGTTTTACCCTCAATCGCCCGACATTTTGGCCTACAAAGGTCGGGAACCAAAACCCAACAAGTGACCTGTACGAGTCCGTGATGACGACCCCGCTGAATATCGCCTAACACCAAGACTAGGCTCAACATAGTCATCATCCAGAATGTTGACACGACTTGGTCTTCTCGAAGTGGACTCACGCGAATTGGTTGAGAGTTCAGCAAATTCTCGGGCCATTTCTGATAATGATAAATAAGGAAATGGGAATTCATTAAAATAATTAATTAATTTAATTTTAATAACTTTTCATTGCATAATCTTGCATTATTATGTTATTGAAAATGTCCCTAAATGTTCTGTGATCCTCGCTTTTTGAGGCCACCAAAATTGAAAAAAATTTTTATTATTATAACTGCGGGTTGTTGTCATTTGTCCTTGAATGGTTTTCATTTGTCCTTGAATGGTAAGTCCTTGAAAACCAAAAGAACTGGAAATAAAAGTCCTTGGTTTTGGTATCTGTCGCTATATTTTTCAAATAAAAGCGTTGGAGATTTAATTTAAAAAAACTTTCAAGAACTTTGCTTGAAAGTTAAAGGACTATGACAATGTTTCACTTAAATTTGCATTTTTTTCATGGCAACCAAACATTTAAAACCAAAATAAAACGACGGCATTACCACCAGCAGCACCACGTCGAGGTGTTAGTGATCGAGTGATCACACCATTAGCAACAGGAATGATAATGGAAAAAAAGAAAATGAAGGAAATAAGGGGCAAATTTCCCATTTTGTTTTCCTAAATAAATAATAATTGAAATATTATAATGTTAATATAAAAAAATAATATGAATAATAAAAAAATTCAGCTTTTAACTATAATGGAAAATTCACTCAATTAATATTTTAAATAAAAAAATATGCATTGACGGCTAAGATATTATAGCGGGAAATCATAGGATTGAGTGTATTGTTGGCAAACATTTAAAAAATAAGAGTAAATATCACCCGTTAATGAAAACATTTAACTAAATAGAAGCAGTGCAATTCCGGCGAAAAAAATGATTGATTTATTTTAAAGTTGAATATTTTTGTTAAAAATCTTTTAAATGATTCATATGAATGTAATTGATTTAAATGATGGGTAAATCTGTTGACTTTTTCTTAGTTATACATACATATGTACATTGTTGAATTTATTAAAAATTAAAAAAAATAATAATAAGAAATCTAAAACTATTGAGAAAAAAAAATTATGCCAAAATCATCCTACTATGTAAAACTTCGATGTATGGGCCAGGGGTGGGACGCGATTCGCGATCCGCGACTGAGGCATTTTTGTCCGCGTTATGGACCAAAAAAAAAAAAATCAAAAATGACAATATCGACGAAATATGTATAAATTTGATTTTTCAAATTTAAATAGGATGAACAATAAGATAAATACAAAGCTTTTTAAAAAAAAAAAAAAAAATTCCTTGTGTAAGTACATGATTTCACTATTTATGTATGTGAAATGCAGATATTTTTTGTAGACATTTTCTTTCCCAACGATTTTTGGCTCACAATTCATCACCAACATTTGTGCTAAAAAACATTTGAATATTTTTTTTTTTTTATTTTATGATTTATGTAGGAGCCTACATAATCCACAATAAAAATTAAATTAGAGAATAATTTGATTAACAATTTAATATTTGTGAGAAAATCAGCCTCTAGCTTTTGAATTGCTTTTTTGGCTTTTATGAGATATTTAGGGTTTTCGTAAATATTTTCTTTATATTTTCATGGTTTTCTATATTAGTAAAAAAACAGCTCAGTTGATTCACGGAAAGTGATCAGTCTCTCGATAAATATGGTATCCCAATTTTAAATTAACACAAAATATAATGCGCTTGATCCAATCCTATAATAGATTCATTAAGTGATGTCTTCGGTAGGGACACAATTTTTAGGTTGGAGGGATGAAAGTTTTCTAATTTTCTAACAACTGTCAAGCAAAATCCATTTTTCGCCAGGCCTGAAATTTCCCTATTATTTTTGTCAATATTGGACAAAATCTGTTAAATAGCACAAGCAAAAAAATTAGTTTGACCATCCACAAGAGAAAAGCCATTTGTTATAAAAAGCCTCAAAATTATTATTTTTTTAAATTATAGTAAGTCTGGATTTTTAAGTACATATAAAAAATTTTGAGAAAAAGTCTCATCTCGAATCGAGGAAAGTCTCGGATTTTTTTTAGGTCTCGGCCCCTGTCTCGAGTCTCAAGGTCAAGTTTTGGGTCTCGAGTTTGTCACCTCGTCCACACAACAGTACAAGTTGGGCACTACTACAATTTGGTCTAATATGGCGTCATTCATTGGAAATTTGGAAATAGCAAGATGGAGAAAAATATCATAGTGCGTGAATTCATGAAGTGAAACGGGCGGGCCCTCCCAGGATCATTGGCGACCAAATATTATCCAGAATTACTTTATTCTCCCATCTCAAACTTGGGTAATTAAACCACACGTATTGGTGAATCAAATGAAATGTGAAAATGAAGTGAATGATGGATATAACGCGGATGGCGAAGGATGGAAATGAAATGGATAAGAAAATGACTGATTGAACGGAGATAAAGAGATGGGAAAGTGAAGGAAAATGCGGGAAGGAATTTGTCCCGGAAAAGGCCAAAAATCCAATTAAGAAATCCCTTTTACACCTCCATCCCTTGAAGCGATCGTCCCCGATCGATGAGTAAAATTTTGGTGGTATCCGAAAATTTAAATTTTTTTTTTAAATCACTTTTTGATAAAGCCCAGAGGTGAAAATGATGAAAAAGGAATGAGTGAGAAATATAGAGAACAGAAAAAAAATCACGTTCGGCATCGTTTTTCAATGTGTCCGAATCTTCCACATCTGCGGCATACAACATCCGTCCTTCGTTCTTTCGGTGCTGGTCGGCCATGTTCGACTGCTTCTGCGTAACTCGTTCGTGGCTCTCGTTGTGGTGGATAAGGCGTCATGCGTACATTTGGTCCTGCTCGTCCAGTCCGAGCATACACTGCTGGCGGTGGAACGGAAGTGTCAATGACCATCATGCCGAATGAATGTGCCGAGGATGGTGCAAGGGAAGAAGTGTTCGCACAGGGCAAAACAGGGTGTGCAAAAACTGAGAAAGAATTGCCTAAGAAACTGGGAGAGGAAAAATTAGTTGTGTTAATCCTTTGGCCTAGACTCTCATGTCTCAAAGTGCTATCCCTTTCTGCGTAAAACTCATAGGCCATTGGGACTGATCCATTGGGCCGGGTGATTGTATTTCCCACCCGATTCGGCCAGGGGTTGCTTATTAGGCCAATATAGTCAGGGGTTACCGCAACCGTCATTTTAAGTGCTTGGTCAGAAACCGTCTCCACACTTCTCCCTTGTGCCACAACAGAGTGAGGTCGCCAATGACAATCAAACCAAAACGTGGTCGAGAAACCGCAACGGTTGTGCGCGCCGCATCCGCCCAGAATTCTTTCCCAATGTTAACATCTTCAGTCCGTCCAGCTCCGGTGCGTGTTGTCAAGACGATCACGAGATCTGCCTCTTGACTTTGGATCGAATCAACTGTACCAGCTTTGACATTTTGCCAATTCCTCCTTTCAATTTCCAATGTCACCTGCTTTCGTTCGGCCTGATAAAAACAAACAATTTGAATTAGTCCCGAAAAGGTCCGCTGAATTATCCCCAAAAATTCCAAAGCCGTTTCACGCTGTTCCGGATTGTGTGAAGAGAATGACACGCTTTCCTGTTGAGCGGGCGTTTTTTGGTGAATGAGTATGACTGGACAATTTTCTGTGACAATTCGTGGTCCCATGAAATTCAGAAAGAATGACATCTCAGTGTCGGGTTTTCCTGGAACGAGTCGGTCACCGGCTGGTGCGTACACTCCCGCGTCTAGGCATTTGACAATGGCACTGTGAGACCTGTAACAACGCGAAAGGACAGTTCGATCAATTCCTTTGGCCCTTTCCAAAACCTCCAAAACCGACTCAAATCCGTACTTACCACGAATCGGAAGCATTTGACTTGGCAAATGCACTCGTAATTGTTGCTTATCGCCTGTTAGTAGAATTTTCCTTACCTTGCGAAATTGGGTTAATGTGGACAGAATGGCTGAAAGCGTGGCTTGACCACATTCGTCAACCAACACATAATTGATGTTTCCCAAATCCAGTGCCAACTCCTCCGCCAATGCCAGGGTCATGAAATACACACGGTATTTCGTCATGTTCAGTAGAGCGGCAGTGGTCGTCCGCTCTCGTGCCCTTCTCGGTGCCCGGTTAAAATCGTCCACGTATTTCTGAAATAATTTTTCCTCATTCCACCTCTTTCCTGGTGCTCCTTCCGTGGGAGGGATATTTCCATCCCTTTGGACTGCCTCAACCAACAAATTGTCCCCGAGGGGCCGGATTCTGTCCATATATCGCCCTTTACCTTGACCAGAGAAAAGTGCCAGCATTGGAACTTTTTCGTTAGTGCCTCCATTGTATCTTTTACCAACTCACACACCGCCGTTCAGAGGGGAAACGGCAAGAATGGCGGCATCAGGGTCCTTTTTCAGCACACTGGCAATGCACTCCGCTACGGAAACACTTTTTCCAGTACCTGCGGGGGCTTGCATAAAAATTACTCGCGTCTCCTGGTCCAAAAACAATGAGTGAGCAATCCGTTGCTCTTCGTTCAATTTTCCAACCTTTTCCTTTTCTGTCAGCCTGACGGCTGTTCTCGTTTCGTCCGTTCCTTTTCCCATTAAAACCCTTAAAATATGAGAGACGGGGGCATTACCCTGCGCAATATCGGACAAAATCGTTTTTTCGAAGCACATTTCTCTAAATGTTAATCCGCCATAATTCGGTACCAAGACCAAATAAGACTCCATCTCGTCCAAAATATTTTCCCAGTCCTCCCAGGCCTTTTCATAACCCTTTTTTGCCTGAAAGCCAAAATTAATTTCACCTTTATTGTGAAAATTCCCGGGTTT
>CP049712.1:697522-743592 GCA_004148225.2 Heterodera glycines | reverse complement strand
TTCAGTGGTTGGCCAAACCAAACCGGACAGAATTTTTTGAAAAGTCACAGGTTGAGGTTGTGGTTGTGGCTGCGGTTGCGCTTAAAAATGTTCATTTTTGACCCTCTGATTTTAAATATAGTTAATTTAAAAAAAAAAAATTTTTAAACCATAATTAATTTGGAATTTGATTGCCCCGCTTGGAGCTTGTTCAATTAAAAATTAATTTTTCATAATTAAAGCAATTTCATAATTATTTTCTTTGATTCAAAATTTATGTACATTTTAGGACCTTTCCCAAGATAAAGTTATGTTCATTTAAAAAATTGAACTTTGTCCAATGCTCGCGCAAATTCATAACCCCAAAATCTATTAAAAAATTGTTTAATTATATTCAAAAATTATTAAATTAACTGATATATAATTGTCCCTTAATTTTGGGAGTAATTTTTCGATTGACTGGTAAATTAACCTCCCACCTTTAATATTTTTTTTACTAAATTCCAAAAATGAGTACGTTTTGGTTGCTCCCTCTTCACCGGTGGTTGGTCCCGCTCTTCCAACTTCCTCAATTCATCCGCAACTCTGCGCGGCCGAACAGCGATCACTTCCGTTTTGTTCAAGTCAAAAATGTACACATTGCCCCATTGCACTTCGGACACGTCCAAATACAAATGAGGATCTTTTTTGCTCTACAAAAAAACAGAAAATGGAAAAATTAAATAAAACTAAAATATAAAATAAGAATGTAAATTATTTTTAAAAAATACAAAATTTCGGTATATCTGTTTCCAGCCTACATCCCCCCCCCTTCCTTGGTGAGATTGTATCCGAAATCCATCAAAAATTGGCTATGTTTTCACAAGATTCCTAAACCCTTTCAAAATTTGGCAAAAAAAAAAAAATTTCCCAAAGAAATATTGAAAAATTGTTTCAACAATTTGTGGCCCAAAATTAGCAACCATTAATTATGAATATTCATTTAAGTATGCTCTGCTCTTTATTATAAATAATCAACTAAAATCCGAATTATTGTTTATTAATCAAAAATCAAAAAAATTAATATAAATAATTTTACCCCAAATATGTGGAGGAACACCGAGTCGGGCTCCCTGCTTCTGGGCGCGATAAATTTTGCCGTAAATTTGCCATCATCTCTGGTGTCTAACACTTTTGGCCGCGCATTTCGCGTTGTCACTTTCTCCGAATCCGACATGTCGAAGTCTTTGATGTCCGCGTATACGCCATAAATGCCCTTTGGCCAAATTATTCCAGTAAATTCGAACTCCTCTGAATTGTAAACAATTTATAGGGTTCAAAAAAATTCCCTGAATTTTTATATTTGGGTTTTTATTATCAATTTTCAATATAAAGTGACCCGAATGGTCGCACGTTATTTACTTATTAATCATAATAATTCGAAATAATTTTTTTGCACATAATTATTGGATGTTTAAGCTTCCCAAAATGAAATTAAATATTCAGAAATCGGATAAAAATTCGTAGCTAAGGGATCACTTCGAATGGCCCAAAATCCACATACCGCGACCGAGATCTCGAACAAAAATTTCAAAATCAGGAAAATCCTTTTTACGTTCCTAACCCAATTTCTTAAAAGTTAAGTGCCGGACAAAGATAAAAAAAAATGCAGATTCTAATTCCCCTGTTTTCACAAAATTTCAATTCCAAAAATTCGTCACAATTTATAAAATAATACTAATTAAAAAAATAAATAAAACCATTATACCATCAACATCATCCTCGTAGAAGGTCACTTTTCGTTGGGTTGTATATGTATCCGTTGTTGTCGTCCTCGTCGTGGTTGTTGTACGTCTTGTTGTTGATGGTTGACGCGTAACCGTTGGCGTTTGGGCAGCAGTTGCAACAACCGCCGGAGCGGCACGTGCAACGGGGGCGGCGGTTGCCGGTCTAGCTGCCGCCGGCTTCATGCCCATGTCGGCAAGAAATCGGGCCGGCAATTTGTCGGGCGAAACTTTTCTCAGTCCACCTGGCCCCCCCTTTAACAGAAACGAGTTAAACCCACCAATTTTTTATGAAAAAAATAATTAAAGCATAGACTGTAATTGATATCCACTCCTAATCTCTTAATGAGCCTAATTAATTAGCATTTTAATTGGGGTATAATTTAAATGAAATCCGCTAAAAATGCTCTTTTTACAACGCCTAATTTTGTTATGATTTTACTTCGATAGCTTTTCAAGACCAATTTGTGTCAGAGAAATGCCGAGATTTGTGTGCCTAATTTACCTTTAATTGCGTAATTACGGCATCCATTCCTCCTGCGTTTGCATGCGCTGTGCCATTCAGATAAATTAGAATTAGTAATGGCAACATCAGCATAAGCATTTTCCAATGAATATTCATCATTTTGTTAAACTTTAAATCTAATAGGGGGCTTAAAAAATTTTTATTGTTATTTTCAATTTATTAAAAAATTTGCCGCTAAAATTTGTAAGTGCATTAATATTTGAATTAATTGAAAAATAAATTAAAATAATAATTATTATTATTTTTTGTCGATAAAAAAGACCCTCTCGCCATAGATTTGTATACATATAAATATATAAATATTTTCTTTCCGCCATATTCCACGATTATATTTTTTGTAGTGGTGCCCATATGCCAACGCATATTTTATTGGATGAATGTCTCTCTTTCCTCTCCCATTTTCCTCCTCCATTCAATAGGGCATCAAATAAATTCATTTTAATAATTTACAAAATCTTTTTTTCTCTACCATTACATACATATATGCCTATGCTTTTATAAAATAATATTAATAATGAAAAATCGTTTAATTTAAAAATTAGACGGAAATACATCAAAACATCGACAAGAGATGTGGAAATATGTGCATGAAGAGGAAGTGGGACAAAATCATTGCTGTCACGACATAAAAGTGAAGCATTTTAATTAAACATTTTTTTAAAAAGAAGAAAAAGAAGCAAAATTTGTCTATTTTAAGCACAGAAAACGGTGAAGAAATTCAGGAAAAACAAAGGTGATTGGGGTGGGCGGTAGGGAGTCAGTTCCGTCTTGGCCATTTCCGTTTGAGCCAAGTTAGCATCATAACTTTTATTTTCATCATTGGCCAAATTTAATAATTTGACACTATTCAAAAGCTCCACATTGTCTAGAAAAATGTTAGGCTTTTACTAATTTGTAAGCGACCAAAAATTTTTATAAAAAGCTGCAACACGAAAACCGCAACAAAAAAAAGTCAGAATTTTTGCATATTTTTATTTATAACTTTTTTGCATGTCGGTATATCATTTTGATTTTCGGAAAGCCGAAAGAACTTGTTAAGAGCTTTCGAATGATACCAAGTTTATTGGATTTGGTCATCAAAGAAAAAAGGTATGATGCTCTAAACTTGGCTCAGACAGAACTGACCCGCTTCAGGGGTGGGGGGTCACTTTGGCGCGGGACATTTTGGCGCCGCCAGTTTAAAAGGGTCATAATTTTTTACATTTTGATATAATTCAATATGTTTAAGTGTTCTCTATTAGCATATTCCGTTCCAAAAAAGATGTATGATATGCGGCGCCAAAATGGCCAGAAAAAGTCACTTTTTGAGATTTTTGGCCACAAACTTTCGTGTGTGTCCCAGATAGATTTTTAGAAAAATTTTTAAAATAATTTTATTTAGAAATCAATTATGGTCTTTAGTGGTGTGTTTGTTTTTTTTGAACAGAAAAAACAAAACTGGTAAAAAGCATCAAATTGTGAGCCAAATTTTATGCATCACATCGTTTAAAATGACACAAACGGAATATCAGACCCAATTTAAGAATTCCAGATTTCCTTCAAATGATCCGTATTTAACATTTTCAATAATATAATTTTTAATTAAATTTTTTTTTGATATACTTCATATTTTTCATTTTTGCCAAGTTAAATTTAGTTTTATTCGTCAATATTTTTAAATATTTTCAATTTTAATGACATAAAAAATTCACTTAATTGTGCTTTTTTGAGAAAAATGATGTTATCCTCTTATCCATTTTGGTCATATGCAAAAGTTTTGCCTCTAGTGAAAATTTATTCGGATTCTAATTTATGTTTTGGCATGGATTATCTTATTTTTTGAGTATGGCACAACATATTAAATATTTTTGTGGGGATTTATTTTTTCAAGGGCTTCGGCAAATGCAGATTAAGCTCAGCTAAGGAACTTTTATTTATTCTCACATCATTCGTACATTTTTACATTTAACTGAAATATAAAAATTTTCAATTCAACTCAATTTTACATTCTTATTTAAATTTAACTGAGAAATAAATAATTTAGTATTAGGGTTAAACAAAATCTTCATAAAATGTTAATCTTATTTATTTTCATTAAATTAATTAAGAAATACAGTAACCATAATTTCATACCGAAAATATACAAAAATAAATTTTTCATAAGAAGATAAATTTTTGTCATCCAGATAATTTTAACAATTTTGTACATAAATTTTACGGAACAAATTTTGTAATTTTTTGCACATGGTTTAATGCATTTTTTTCCAGGGTTTTGTCCCCTACTAATTAATTAATTATTTTTATCAAATGCATACTCCAATTTTACAAATTGCATTTTGTTTTCTGCTGAGCTTTCTGCAAAATTCTGATAGCAAAATAAGCTTAGGAGCTGTCGTGTCAACACTGAATGCAAAACAACGAAATCAGGCAAAAAAAAATGGAAAATTTAATTTTCAAATTTTATTTTGCAGATTTTGAAGGAGCAAATTCACTGGCACCATATGAGCAAGCAGCAAACCGTGAAGGTATACAATTCTGCAAATTGAAAAAATGCCGTAATTCAAAATTTTTGCCATTAAAAATAACATACTTCACACAGTTAAGGCCTTTTATTTTTTAGTCAAAAATTTCTTTGGCCATAAACTGAAAAATTTGGCGAATTTTATTTGAGTTCTATTTGAATTTATTTTATTTTTTTTATATAAGTAGAAAATGCCAGTTGTTTTCTCGGCAATAAATGAATTTTTTTTTAATTTTCAGGCACTAAAGAAACAGCCGGATTTCATGTTTCATTACTATCTGAGAAATGGAAATCCGACAAAAATTTTCCGACGAAACCCCTTCTGCACGTTCACATTGCTGCCCAAACATTACTGCTATGAGAAGTAGAGACACCAATTTTGAGGTGACCGATTGATCATCGAAAAAAAGTGATTCGGGATTTGTCTATGAATTATTTGGCAAATTATACTACATTCCATTTTGGCCATATATAGCCAATGAATGCTTGATAAAAAAGGATGAAATGTTAAATTTGTTATTTGTTTTCAATATTATGAATAATCAAAATTATGAAGCCAAATTTAAAATTGAGATGATGTTCTGGGCGGGTCCATTCCCATTCCTTTCCAATTGATCCAGTCCAATCGAGAAAGCAGATCTGGAGTATTGTTTGTTAATTGTTTTTTATTTAATTATTTGAATTCATGAATTAAAAAATAACATTAGCGCTAAGGCTGGGTAAGAAAATTTGAGAGAGCAGCAGAATGGGGTTAAAACAATTTGCAACCCATTATTATACAGAGAGAGAGAGAGAGAGAGAGAGAGAATATTATAGAGAGAGAGAGAGAACGAGGGCGAGAGAGTGCGTGAGTGAGTGAGTGAGTGAGTGAGTGAGTGAGTGAGTGAGTGAGAGAGAAACAAAGAGAGAGAGAGAGAGAGTGGGAGAGAGAGACATGGAGAGAGAAGCAAAAGTGGAGAGAGCATTAAAGAGCTATATAGAAGGAGAGATAGAGTAGAGCATGAAAAAATATAGAAAGTGGGAGGATGGGAGAGAAACAGAGCAATAAGAGGAAGGAGATTAATGAGCAAACAAAGATTGTTTATTAATTAGCGCTTCACCCGCTAATCACTGGTAATTATTAAATTAACGCTTCACCCACTAATGAGTTTTTTATTCAATTTTTTCATAATAATTACCGCTTGTGCCCCAAATAGTTTGTGCTGAGTTCCCGCCATATTTTGCCAAACTAATTGAGTATTCCAGAAAAACAGCTGGATGCTCTTCAGTGGCCAAAATTTCCTTAATGACATAAAAATTTGAGAAAAATTTAATAGTTTACAAGCATTACAAACATCGAGAAGATTGATGTAAGCACACTTAAATTGAATATTTAAAAATATATTAATATAATATTTAGAAATTGGCGTTGGAAAATCGGCAATTTTAGTGGGCCAATTTTATTTTATTTTGTTTAATAAAAAATATATATTAATTTTTTTTATTTTTGGGTTTCCTCTCCAAATAAAAAATATTTGCAAAGGATTGTTAAAAATTATATTTTCCACGCTTTTTTGATAATTCAATGAACAACAAGAAACTTTAATGGAACAAAAAATTAAAATGTTCCAAATATACTTATAATTAATTCACGAAAAATAATTATTGTCCTAATTAATTTTTGCCGATTATCCCAATGCCTTAAAAATTACCGCCAAATTCAATGTGTCAATTTTGGAGAGACGCTTTTCAAATGGAAAAGTTGGAATTCTTTTTCGCAGAGCCTAAAAATTTCAAAATTTGTAATTTTAAAATAAAATGTATTTTTATTGCCATAAATGCTCCATTTACGCCTCCATAACTTTTTTTGCCCTCCATTCTTAATTAATATTAAAACAAGTTAAATTAAATAATTGTGAATAAAATTATGAAATTGAAAAAATAATAATTTTCAGAGCTTTAAAGCTAAACCAAAATGGTGCTAATGAGTTTTCTGAATGAATGGATAAAAATTACGTATTTAGGAAGCACAGTTGGCAATGTTAAACAAATGTTGATTAAAAGACAATCGGAGCGTGAAATTCTAATTTACATATGAGTGGAGGAGAGAAATATTTAATTAATTTTTTTAAATAACAATTTTTACTTATAAAAAAAAAGTTTGTTTATTAAGTGACGTATAATATCAAAAAAAGGCAATTAAAAAGTAAAAATGGCTGAAAAATGAAAGAAAATGTAATGGGCTAAATCATTAAGTTTAAAAGCTATTAATAATCGGGAAGCATTAATTTATCTGTAAGAAAGCACTAAAATTTTTTCACTTAGAAATTTTCTTTCATCATCGGTTTTTCATTGCGCAATTTTTACAATTTCACTTTAATATTTTAAAAACAACAAGGTCCTTTTATACTTCAACTGATGGCACTTTTGCATGAATGAATTGGATGAAATAAAAAAAATAAATATCTTTTAGCTAGTAAAACAAGACATACACACGAAAGCCGGGATCTCTCCCTCGTTTCAAAACTCCTTTCAACAACGATAACAAATAAACAAATCTTTATTTAAAAATTCGTAATACATATCTTCCAAATTCATCATTTTTCTCAAAAGCCGATACCCCTAGGTGTAAAAAGTCCATGTAGAAATTCCAATATTATCCAAATTCGTTCCGTTTTTGTTACCACGAAAAAACAAGGCTAGCAAACAGGCCCTATCGGAAGCCGAACATCAATTATTTTGAGTAATCCATGTTTTTTCGATATCATTTCATCACATCATTATCATTACAATTCCATATCCTTTTCAATACTACAAATGCCTTCGGCCGAAGACCAAGGGTGGGTGGCAAAAGGGAGGCCCCATCAAAAGTCGATACCTCTAAGTTTATGTAAAAGCCCATGTATAAATTCCAATTTTATCCAAATCGTTCCATTTTCATTACCACGTAAAACAAGGCTAGCAAAACAGGCACTATAAAAAGTCGATACCCCTAGGTTTAAAAGTCCATGTAAAAACTGCAATTACATCCAAATTCATCATTTTGCTGATTTATGAGTCATCCATTCCTTTTCTTTTCCACGAAAACAAGGGCAAGGCAAAACAGAGGCGCCTGCCTCCTCATCAAAAGACGGTACTTGCCTCAAAAGCCCATGTAGAAATTGCAATTTTGTCCAATTCCTCATTTTGATGAGTCATCCATCCGTTTTCGTTTCCATTTTGCCCATCTTCCTCATAATCATCATCATCCTTCCTCATCATCATCATCACCTCAATTCCCCCCATACATTTCAACACGACAAACGATGCGCTGCCCGTACAGAAAATGTTTGGATGACTAACAAAACCGCCGTTCGTTGCCCCCCCCCTCCTCCCCCCCCCCGGGCGTCTCTCCTCCCCCTTTTCCTCCCCGCATTTATTTAAATATGCACAGCAAAAAGGGCTTTCATCGCAAAAACATATTTTTTTTGTTTGTTTTTCCACAAAAAAAACATTTTCTCCTTATTTTGTTTTTTTTCGAAAAAAACAATCCTAATCATTTTTTCTCTTATGGAAGAAAGAATAAATAATAAAAGTAAAAAATAATTTTATTTTAAATATGCCAATTGAATTATTTTTTAAAAGACAACAAAGACTTTTTTCATAATTTCCGTCATTTAGTGAAATTTATATGGGCATGTCAAGTGCTTTTTTACATTCACAATTCAAGGAATTTTTTTTTCACACTTAGTAAAATTTTCTTAAACCCATAAATTGTGTAAATATTTTAATTTCTTTACAAAAAACAAAATAAAATATTCGTTTTGAATGGATTACGCCAATCGTCACACATGTTGTTGGGGACCGTTCCGCACCAGAATTGAAACGGTAAAAACTGTTTATTTTAATTTAATTAATTAATTTTTTTTTAATTTGAGGGAACCACTGTGATGGCATTGTTCGGATTTGGGCTCGGAATTCTTTCTGCAATTTCCAGCTATGTTGGCTTTCACAACATCTATGCCGGAATGGTAAATTAATTAATTGATTGAGGAATAAAAATTCAAAAAATTTTTTGAAATTTGTCCACAGGTGTACCTGGCTTCGTCTCTTTTCTATCTGTCGGTTATTATTGCCATGAAAAAGAAGGAGCCGTCACTGTTCCTGCCTTATCTGATTTTCGAGGTGATTTATATAAAAACACACATTTCAAAAAAAATTTTGAAACGCACTAAATTTCGATTTACATAAAACAATCTTTAGACAAATGAAAGTTTATTTTTAAATAAATTTTAAAAATGGGGATCACCATAAATCAGCTCTTAATTGGATACCGAACGGGCTCGGGCGCCCGATAGGCATTTACCGGTCAACCTGAGCCCGGGCCGGTAATTTTTCAAAAAAATACCTGGGGCCCGGACCGCTATGTTAAATGGCTTTTTTCCGGGCTGCCATGGCCCGATCAGTTGTCTAAGTAAGCCCGGCCAAAAAATCCGGATTCTAGCAATCATAATATGCCGCCAAGTTCAATCGATTTGTTTTTTAAGGGCATCGGCTTGTTATGCGCAGCGGTGATCTCATTGACTATGTTTATCTTTGGAATTTGGTCTCCACAGCAAGCCTTCTCTACTAAGGAACAGGGTGAATAGAGTTTACTTATGAAAAAAAGAATAATTAATTTTATTGGTATGCTGCAGAAAGTGTTTTTTTTTTAATTTTGATTTTGAAAAATTGTCCCTGACCAGATTAAAGAAGCATGAAAATCAGGATTTTTTAATATTTTTTATTTTAGTGTATTTTGGGCGCATTTTAAAGATTTCTAGTGGTAAAAACAGTTCTCGGAGAGTTTTTGGGATAGCTAGCTGATCACAAATCAGACATCCATATCTACAATTCTGAATTCTCCCAACCGAATTCGAAAAAGTCGAAATTTCAAATTTTTGTTTAAATTCGAGTTCGGAATTGGTCATAAGCGATTGTCAGATTCATAATCATAGACCTTTAAAATTCCTTAGAAAAAATTTTCACGACTAATTATGACAATTTTTAATAAAATCCTTTAAAATGTATTTAAATTCTCCATTTAAACAAATTTTCCTACCCCTATTAAAACAATGTTCGCAAAAAGAAATGAGTTCTTTTTGAAGGTACATTTTAAGAAATTATGTTTATTAATAAACACAAAATCCGGCACCTAAAATTTCCATGGCTTTCAAAATTAATTACATTTTAATTTGTCGCGCTGCTAATTGTACACTAATTATTTCAGAAATGAATTTTCGTTCCCTCATGCTTTTCTTTGCCGCCACCGTGGGCATTGACGTCGCTTTGAACGCCTGGTTCTACTCCATCATTTACCGCACCTACAATTTGCTCAAAAAGACAACAAAGTTGGTGGCATCGGCTTCCACCGTCGCTTCGGCACGCGTGCCGCCGCCCGTGTGATTTATGGCGAGAGATTGATTTGATGAGCAATAACAATGGATGGATGTGATCGAAGAAAGAAACAATATTTTTGGCAAAAGTTCAAAGTTCAATGCATATTTTTGATTTTTAAAAATTTATTCATTTTTTGTGCCAACCCAATTTTATGGTAGTCAAATTATTTATTTTTGGAACAATAATCCTGCTTTTTGTTATGTGATCTGAATCTGAGTCTTTTACGAATAAATTGCACAAATATTTGTTCTCACTGCAGAACTTAATTAACGAAAGGAGTATTTGAGGAAATAATGGTGCAAATTGTGGCATTTATGCCTCTCGAAATTGGCGCGTAGTTTTTAAACGCTTAGGTAGTTGATTTAAAAAAAAATTCAATTACAGGCCCCAAAACAGAAAAGTACCCTGTATGCTACTATTTAGTGATGTTTTTTTTTCTCTCGACGCCAACACAATGGGCATCCCAACACATTTTTGGCAAATGGTATAAGAAATGTAGGTATACATAAGCATTTATTTGCATTTTATCCATTTTAAAACATTGAAAAATGGCAATTATATTAAAGTGGGTAGCCATAAATAAATAAAATACATTTAAAATAAATTCCGCATCAATCCAGTGTCAGTTGTTCTGTGCTTAAATTAAATTCTTTTTTAATTCAAATTAAATAATTCGTAAATCAGGACTTGGATTAAGGAGATGGAATCGGAATTGACACTCCCTTAAATTGGTTGGGTTCCCATTTTTCAAAATATCAGGGCCGGAATTTGAATTAAAATTTTAAAAAAAATTTGGGCGGCGCCTAAGGGCACCACTATGGACTCCCCATTTGAACGTAATTTTTGAAAAATCCCATCCATGCCAAATCCGGCAATGATTCCGTCCCTTGCCAAATCTCGAAAAGTTCCATGCCGAGTCCTGTGCTATTGTACGAGTTGCCAATAGGGTTGTCATAATGCCAAACAACCCCATCCCATACTCGATGATGCCGAAGGCGTATTGGCATATGCGCCTTGCTGCTTTTGGCACCGAGATTCGTTTTCTTGTTGCTGTTGTTGTTGCATTTGGACCACCATTTTGGAGGAGGATGTCGATTTGTCGCCGTTGTCGTTTTCACCGGTGGTGTTCAATTGTTGGGTTAGTCGATCTGCCAACACCGCCGGGTCCATTGCGCTCTCAACACCCAAATCGGCCAACGCGTTTCTCCTTTTATAAGATTTTAAAAAATAGCTTATTGGTATAATTCGTACATATAAATCATTTGGATATAAATCTGAATTTAAAAAGTTGAATTTTTGACTTCTCTTTCGAATCCGGGTTAGAGGTTCAGAATAGCGGATTTGAATGTCAGATTCATGTTAAGCGATCCTGAAATCCCCTAGAAATTTGGTTTTATGACTTTTTTATTTTTGAATTTTATTCAACTTCAATATTAAAATTATATTTCAAGATAGCCCCCTATTAATAAAAATTCCAATGAAAATTCTTCAAATTATGTCCTACACTAAATTTACCTTCCCGTCCTTCCCGAAGCAGCAAACGAGTCCAACAATTCACTTGTATTTTTGTAATCGTCCTGTTGCAGCTGCTGGTGTTGATCATGTTGTTTCTGCTGCTGTTGCTGATGCAATTCGCCCATCAATTAATTAATTAATTATGCTGTGTCTATTTGTTTAGTGTGTCGGTGTCGTCGTCGTCGTCCCCCAACCACTCTTTGCTGTGTTAGCTTAATTTGTGTTAAGTGGGTGAAGAAATCGATTACATATATATCTATGTAACACTTTTTCATAATGGGAAGCAGGTGGAGGTGCTGGGAAGTCAAAAATCTTCGGAAAACCCTTGTTTTTTAAAGTTTTTATCCAACTTTTACCTAAACATATTAAAAGGGCCCGGATTTATATTTTGTATTTTTCACAAAATTTGAAAATGCTGATTTATGTTGTCAGAATGACTTAAAATTTTGCACGAAAATAGCTTAGCATATGCACAAAAATCGCGAAATATGCATTTAATATTGGTGTATACAAAATATGCATATGGAAATATGTCCTAAAAATCGTCAAACCGAGCTAAAACAAGTTTTTTTCGTACTTTTAGGCCTTCCATAATCCATAGGAAAATATATGCATGTGCATATACATAATTAGTTTAATTGATTGCCCCTACTAATGATGATGATGATGATGATTATCTTATTCACCCCGCGATTCGATTCGTCCTTTCCGTAAAGTGTGTGTGTGAAATCTCTTCTCTCACCCTTCAACACATTTCTTCCACACAGATTTTCTCTCACATAGCAAAAAAATTTTTACCAATCAATCCTTTTCCCCTGTCATTTAATATGATGGATTCATGATTTACGACGTCATGAAAATTATGTGCACTTTTTTCCGTTTTACCGCCACTTTTTTTTTAATTCCGTTTTATTTACCGCGCATTTATTATATTTTTAATATTTAAATATAATTTTTCTGCTTTTGTTAATGATAGTAAATGTGTGCCAACATTTAAAAATTAAAAAATAAATAAATAAATTCGTTTTTATGAAGTAGAAAGGAATGGATACAAAATGGAAATAGTGTACTCAATTATTACCAATATGAAATTTAATTTCATTTCATTTTTCTTTAATTGTATAAAAATTTAAAATTCTCGGCAAGATTAATATAGAGTTAGAGAAGGGATAAAAAAATGACTGAATAAGCCAGAGCTTGTTGTATCTGGGGATTTATCCTAAATTTGTGGAGGATTCTTAGTGTCAAATGAGGATTTGTATGGCTCCAATCAGGATTTCAAAATTTTGAGAAACGAACTCTGGTATAAAATTGCCTTAAAATTCCCAATTTCTGCGGAGTTTGAATTTGGGTGTCGGACGGATCCGAATTTTTACTTTATTAAACACAACTGGGATTTTTGGTTTTCCATTTGCAAAGCTGGAAAATCGATTATTTTTTGGCTTGGCAACCGCCGGCGGCGGGTCGTAAAATGGCGGCACGGACGGAAAATAAGGCTTTAGCCCTTTGTTAGCGGCAGCAGTTAAATACGAGTGCGTTCATCTGTGTCCACACATATTTATGTGTGTATACATTGTGTATGGCCATGCCAATTTTGGTCATTGCATTTTCCGTCCGTTTTCCCCATTCTCGTTTCCCGTGTGTGAGAATAAAGAGGGAGAGAAGCGAAAAATTAAAAAAATATTTCTGCCGGAGTTCAAAAAATTTAATGACAAAATAATTTACAGGGCCCCGAAGTCAATTTTCTATGAAATTTATATGCTAATTTTATTTTTCATTTTAAAGATATGAATATTATATGTAAAACAAATTAATCTGCACCATCATATATTTTCCTGTACGAAGTACATCAAATAGTATGAGGAGATTAAAGTACACATCTAATTTTAATTTATATTTTTTTATAGTGAATCACTGTTTTTTCAGGCGGCTTTATGTCTTCATGTTCATCTTGTCATTGTTGTCCCTAAGTTTGGTGTCTTTTATGCTTGTCACCAAGATCAAGCAGTCCAGAAACCATGTTGAATATGATGATGATGATGATGATCATCATCAATCAAACATTGTCAAAATGAGCGGCATTTCCGACAAAAAAGAAGAGCCCAAAATGGAGCAACAACAACCATTAGACCATCAAAATATTGAATCACATTTGACTGTGGCTATGTCTGCTGATAAGTTGCAAATCCCGGTGCTTGTCATCGCTGCAAAAAGGGCCAAAGCAATTAGCAATCATTTGCGGCAATTAACGAGGCAAGAACAAATTTTTTTTTTGTTTTTGCTTATATCAGTGGAATTTTTTAATTCAATTTAAATCAGAGCTGTCGAAATTTAGGCTTATTTCTATGCTTTGTGTAATTTCTCTTAGAAATTTAAATTTGTGCTTACATATTTCACCGATTTTGGTTAAAAACAAAAAAAAACATAATAATAATTTTATGCCTGTTAACAATAATTGCCTTTTTTGTTGCAAAATCAACTAATATAAATCACATAAAATTTCATTTTGTAATTAAAATTGGGTCTAAAAGTCAAAAAATTCTTTCTATTTTTGTGCAAAATATAATAAATCAAAATAAAATTACAAAAATTTTCTTTGCCGGTGGCGCCTCTGTCGTTTACTGCCAGTCCGAATTTTATTTATTTTTTCTGTTTTTTAAATGCCTCAAAAAGGGATATGGCCCCTTTAATTGACTTTTAATCTATGAAAATGTTTTCATCAACAAAAATGCTTAAAATGGTTTAACGAAAACCATTTTGAAAAATTAATTTATTTACTCGATTATTCGCCACCCTTTAAAAACGATCCGACAAACAGTATTAACAGGCATTTATCATTAAACCATTTAAAAATTTAAGGCTAAGGCCTTCACCTTCACAATTTCCAATCATTGTCAGCCAAGATGGGGACAATTCAGATGTCACTGATGCAATAACAAAATTTGTTCAAGAGCAACAAAATGTTCAATTAATTCATGTAATAATTTTTTCCACATTTTTGTCAAATACTTAAATAATTACCAAAAAATTTTGTACAAAAAGGCCCGTATCCAAGGGGGAAGGAATTAAAAATTTTTGAAGAAACAAAAAGGGCAAATTTTTTTGAAAATTTTGTACAATTTTCTTAACATATTTCATTAGAATTTCCAAAAAAAAATTTTTTTTTTCCCTTATCGGAATTCTCCATTGAAAGTCAGTATTTTTTAAATGAATTTTTTAATTTGTTTTTTCCAAAAAACTTTTAATTTATTCCATTTTCAAAATTTTAGCATAAATACGTCTCCGCGTCCAAGAAAACAAATGCTTACATTCGCATTTCACAGCATTATAAATTTGCGCTGAACAAAGTGTTCCACGAAATGGGTTTTAAGCTGGCCATTATTACAGAGGGTAAAGAACATTTATGGAATAAATTTGGGGCTAATTAATTAATTATTTCATTAAAATTAAATTTCCAGACGATTTGGACATTGCCGATGATTTTTTCTCCTACTTTTCTGCTCTTCAACATTTATTGTTTGAGGACCCAACCATTTGGTGAGAATGACGAATAAATCAAATAACGGATTTTAAATTTCATATATGAATTTATTGGCGCTATTTGAAAAGTGGTCCATTTTTTAATTTTATTAAGAACCAAAGGGGGATGGGCCCTTTTGGTTTACAAAAAAAAAACAAAAAAAAATTTTCTAAGTAAATCTAGTCAAAAAAATTCGTTTCTGGTGTTTTATGGTCCCCGATCATGAATCTGACATTTATTTTAACCAATTCCGACATCCTAAGTTAATTTTAAAAAATCTTAAATCGAAAAATTTTGATCAAAATAAATAATCAGATTCGTGATCAGAGACTCAAATAAACCCACGTAAACAAGCTTTTACGAGTTATTATCACGGGGAAAAAAAATTTGCAAACCAAAATTCTTTCAAATAGCGTGCCTAATTTATTTACAATTTAAATGACCTAATTAAATTTTTAGGTGTGTTTCAGCTTGGAATGATAATGGTATTTACCAATAATATTTTGCAAACAGTACAATACATATGTTATCATTATTTTGTGCCCAAAATCTTTTTCTGTTCAAGGCAATCCAGCCATTATCGACTGGGCCGGTGGTCAGCACAAATTATGGCATGTTTTAAATTATTTTACATTTTTTATGAACCAGCAAAATTTGAAGAAAAAAAAATTCGTTGATTTTCAAAAAAGTATGGCTAAAACATAAGTTTTGGTTTGGCTATAAATTTTTTAAAAATTAACGAAATTTTTGTAAGCTTTAGAAATTGGTTTCAGCAAGATTTTAGGTCGATTTTAAATTTTTTGACAAAAATTCTTGCTATTTTCAAGGCGTACCGACTTCTTTCCAGGCCTTGGATGGATGCTGAAAGCCGAAACATGGCATGAACTGGTCAATAAATGGCCTGGTAAATGAGAAAAGCTGTTACAAAAATTATAGTAAACAATTTCATTATAATTAATCATTTTATATTTAAATTGATTTAAATAATACAAATATCATAATTGCAAATTTTTTCCCAATTCGCTGAAAATCAAAAAAAATTTCCCCACTTTTCCGTTCTTGAGTCTTTGTTAAATTTGATCTTGAGAAAAGCGGTACTAATTACGGAGCAATTAAAAAAATTTAACTATATCACATAATTAAATGAAAAAAAAATACTAAAAATTAATGATATATGACCCAGGGGTGTTGATTTAAATTTGTTGATTTTTATGTAAAATTCTTTTATTTTTCTTTCACATTTTCCAGATGCATATTGGGATGACTGGCTTCGGAGTCCGGGTGTGTGCGTGTGTATATATATTTCATTTAATAAAATATTTTTTCCAATTTTAATTTGTTTTATTATAAACAGATGTTCGTAAGAATCGTGTATGCATTCGTCCAGAACAGTCAAGAACATTGCATAACTTGCAAGGTGGAATTTTTCGTTTTTGTTTGTTTTTTTAAATTAAATGGCAATTAACCACTTTTTATAGGTCCTGGTTTTTTTACTATTAAAAAAAACGAATTGGCATTGACTTTTTGGCTCCATCGGATCCCAAATTTCCTTAAAATTTGTGCCAATATTTTTAATTTACAAGATTAGATCGCACTCGTTTCTTATTCTCTCTTCAAATAATGTTGAATCTTTTTCGTTAAGATTTAAATTAAAATATTTTTGACTCGTTTTCGTTGAAATTTATCAAATTCTTCGGTTATCAGGATCACCAATTAGGTGTAACTGATAACCAATTTGTTGCGGTCATATTTCGCAATTTTATATATCCCCTATTTCCGAGGGCTACCCGACTTTTGGGGATTTGCAACTTGGGGACCCGACTTTTGGAGATCCCGACATTTGGGGACCCGACTTTTGGGGACCCGACACTTAGGGAACCCGACATTTGGGAACCCGACATTTGGGGATCGAACGTCTTTTGGGGATCCGACATTTGGGGTACCCGACATATGGGGACCCGACAGTTGGGGATTTTATTAAAACAAAAAAATATATTTAAAAATTTATCCCAAATTAGACAAATTTACGACTGCTTTAGCCAGAGTTAATTCCATTGCAAGAAAAATAAAATAATATTTTCAATACATTTTAGTATGTACAGTACACCCTTTCCAATTTTTATTTAAAACGCATTTCCCGAGGGCCAACGGGAACAGAAATTCATCAAGGGCATTCAAAAAGAGGCGACTTTACTGTCTAATTGCGTACAGCAACAAAATGCCGAGGTCATCTTTTCTGTTTCTTAGAGTCCGTAATTAGAGTTAATTTTAAAAATATTATTTTGTTTTTTCTTGCAATGGAATTAACTCTGGCTAAAGCAATCGTAAATTTGTCTAATTTGGGATAAATTTTTAAATATATTTTTTTGTTTTAATAAAATCCCCAACTGTCGGGTCCCCATATGTCGGGTCCCCAAATGTCGGATCCCCAAATGTCGGGTTCCCTAAGTGTCGGGTCCCCAAAAGTCGGGTCCCCAAATGTCGGGATCCCCAAAAGTCGGGTCCCCAAATGTCGGGTCCCCAAGTTGCAAATCCCCAAAAGTCGCACCACGATTTCCGAGTCCTTCGGATAATCGAAGGACATAAAAATTTTAATTGAAATTATATGCAAATTTTCTGTCCTTTGTTTTTCACAGTTGCTGGTAAGGGCTCCAGCGGTGCGCTGTACAAAGGCTTTTTGTCCTCCATTCGACTGCCTCAAAACCGTGTCAATTTTGGTCAAATGGATTTGAATTTTTTGCACAAAAATGGCTTTGATCACTGGCTTTCGGCTCAGCTAAATGCATCCATTGAAGTGCCATTACAAATTTTGTTACAAAATTTTACTGCGAATTTGCTCGATTTGCTTGGAGTTCCTGCTGAGCCAAAAAAGAGCTTGATGGTCATTTATAAGGTAAACAAATTATAGTATTATTTTATTGTAATTATTATTATTATTATTAAATAATTTGTTTTTTATCTGTACAAAAATAATTTTCTTTAATTTTCATTTAAGGACCCACGAGAGTTACGTCAATTATCAAAAAGGTTCGGCTTAATGGCAGATATTCGTGTGGGTTCTATAATAAGTTTTAATCACTTAAATATAATTTTAATATATTATAAAATTTTTAAAAATGTATGGGATTTTACCGCATTATGAGTCCTTTAAGAGGATAAAATTGTTATTATTCAAAACAAGCTGATTGTGATGGGTTTTAGCCTTTTTAGCTTTTACAACAAATAAAAATCAAATTTTATAATAATTTGGGCGTGGGCAAACTAAAGAGAGAGAAAAGGAGAGACGGCTAGAAGGGAGTGTGGGAAAATAAGAGAGAGAAAAGACTGTTAGAGAAGCGACGTGAGACCGGTTGCCCCCCGCACTCCTTTAATGACCCCCCTAATTACCCCGTCTCCCTATAATATCATTAAATTAATTTAATTATTTATAATAATTTATTTTCATTACATTGATGACTAACTCTAATTACATTTCTTTTTCTGTCATTGATCAGTCAGGAATGGCCAGAACAGCGTATTATGGAGTTGTACCATTTTATCAGCATGGTGTTCAACTGTTTGCTGTCCATACGGCACTGAATTGGACCACCGATTTTGATGCACGGAATAGCAGTGAAATTTATCTAACGGAATGGGATTTGAAGAGCAAATTTTTGGATTTTGCTGAAACATATTGTGTGCCAAAAAAGTTAGTTTGGCTCTAGTAATCATTTAAAACAAAATTGTATCAATATTAAATTTTGGGAATGTTATTTAAAAATTGACTAAATATGGAAGCAAATTCGAAAAACAGTTAAATATAAAGGACATTTCATTTTCTATATTTAGTTATTATTCCAAATTCAAATAATAATCACTTCAGATAAATCAAATCTAAGACGAATTTTTTTTTTTAATTTAGAATTTTATTATTTTTGAACTCATTTTAATTTTTAATTTTTTGAAAATTTGCACAATTCCTTATCATATTTCATCGAAATTTGCACAAAAAAAAAAAATTCCGGCACCGCTGGACCCCATAACACATAACATTCTTTATTGATAATGTGACCCTAAACTACATATTCTTTTTATCACCCCGGCACTCCAAATTAAAAAAAAAACAACATTGGATAAAAATGTTTTTAGCCCGAAGAGCAACAACAAAAGTTCTTCGGGTGCATCCCCGATTTTTTTTTCTGGATACGACGGGCCTGATTATAGCCCAATTAATACCAATTTGAACTGATAAAAAATAAAATGGTTTTATTCCTAGGAAATACAATATTTTAATTTATTATTTCTGAATATATTCAAAAAACAACAGGTGGACTGGCAATTGCGACCCATACGACCCGAAAATGCGTGCCTGGTTTGCGGCAAAGGGTTGGACAAAGCGTTTGGAGTCTTGGCTGCCTGTGACTGTATTTTAATTACAGTAATGCAATCCTGAATTTTTGGCCTGTTGGTTGGCTGTTACTGTATTTCCGTTACAGTAGTTTACTCAATTTAATGTTAGCAATTTTTTTTACATTAAGCCGGTTCAACTTATTAATGAAATAGTTCGGTCAGTATAGTAGTATATGAATTTTCTTTCATTTTCCGGGTCTCATTCCATTGTTTTCTTGCCTTTTTACCACCACCGTTTGTCTATTTTACATATTATATGTATGCACATAATTTTATTTATTTTTTTACGCCAATTACATTGAATGATGGCAAATACTTATTCAAAATGGCATATCTTTTCAAACATTTAGTCTGGTTATATCAAATCTCTTATTGTTACATATGCATATGTGTGTTAGCTTCTTTGTTTTTTTTCATTTGAAGAAAATAAATTATTGCAAATCTATTCCATTGACTTTTTTAATATTATTAAAGAACTTTTATAATTTTTTTATTGAATTTTAAAAAAGGCTTTTCATTTTATGCAGCATAGGTATATAATGCTTCTCTTAAGTTAAAATATAAATAAAAATTCATCCTAAAGCTTTAAACCAAGCTAAAACTTAATTTGTAGGCCAAAAAATGAACCATACAAATCCGGGCCCAATCATTTGCACGAGACTCTTTCAAAAAATCGGGAAATCCCGGTAGAAACCCGGGACTAGTCGGGGTAAATTCCTGATTTCTACTCTATTAAGCACCTCAATTTTATTAAAGGTATTTTCAAAGCCAGTAATTGTATTATGTATAAGCATAGTATGTTTTTGAAAGTCCCGCTCGACCCAACAACACAACTATAAACTTTTTGGCATTTGCCAATGATATGGATAAATGATAAATTAGATAAAAAAATAGGGGGAAGGCATTTGCTTGTCATTGAGAGAGAAGTCAGACACTATTTACTGAGGAAAGGAAGCAGAAAAAAAGAAAATAGTGAATTAATATGAAATACGTTTGAGAAAAAAGGGAATGTAACTAAGCCACCAACAAAATGAGCAAAAGATGCAGAGAAAAATAAAAAATACTACTTTAAAAATGAGAAGGCGCAAGACGGCAAAATTACTGAATTTCAGTGAACAGTGAGTGGAAAATAGAAGGTAGAGAAAACAGACAAAAAAAATGTATTTTGGAAGTCAGAGAAATGAGGAAAAGCATTGAAACTGAAAATTGACGGCACAGTGGAAAAGATATGTGCCGTCAAGTGACAGCAGACAACGGAAGGAAATGCCAGAGACTCACTGACTGGGCCAAGAATTGACTGACGCTCTTCAATGCCGTGGCCATATAACAGCGCCCAATCCATGGAGCACAGAGAGAATTCCTTCCTTTTATGGACAAATGGCAGTCCGCCCGACTAATCCGAAAATTTATGCAAAATTTCCAATGCGTCGCGGTCCGTCCCGTTGCTATGGCAGCAGCAATTGCTGCTATATTTGCACCTCGATGGATTGATTCCATCATATATACAAAAAGTTTTGTTAGCTTTAGAAATTTAAATTTATATGCACAAACGGTGATAATTATTTGACAAAAATATGCTAATCCCTAAATTTATGAATCCCAACGGGTGGGCTGTTTAAATTGGGCTGGAAAAATAAAGAAATTTTTTACCTACACCGGCTTCCCTTTAATATACCAAAAAAAGTAAATTTTTAAATAAATAAATTATTCAATTTAATATATTTCTGATTATTTAAATTGAAAATTTTAGTTTGGAAATTTTCGAAGCAATGGTTTTATTTTTCAATTTTTAATTTAATTCCCTAAATGAAATTGTTAAATACATTTTGTCTGAGCAATTTAATAATGTTGTTTTGGCATGAAATGGTGTACCACCACAATTTGTCCGCGACGGTCATTTTATGTACATTTTTGCCTAAATTGCAGTCAATTCTAATCCATCATTTCATGTTTGCCTTTCTCGCCAAGCATTTATCATCATGCCTTTGTGTTGAGACTCTATTTACACACAAGTCCAACCAAATTGTGGTCCATTAATTCGAAAAAAAATATTTTTTTTCCTACAATCAATCGCAAATTACTGGGAAAATTCAACAAAAAAAAAGAAAACAAGTTTTCATCATAAATGATCGGAGAGAATAAAATTATTTTATGTTAAAACAATGAAAATATATTTCAAAAACAATAAATAATATTAATTATCCATTAATATGATTGCGTAAATTTTTTCTATTATTTTAAATGACCACAAGCAGCACTTCTTCTGAAAAGAGTGATTATGAATTTCATTGGAAGAACCCAAGGGAGATTAAACAGAAGTAAAATATATATATTTTTTTAATTTTAGAAAATATAAAAACATTTTTAGATGGGAGTCATTCGCAAAATTTGGGCAATCTCAAGCTCAAGCAACTCAAGTCACTGAAATCACAGGGAAAAACTTCGATAAATGGTGCACAAATTAAGAGTTATTTAATTAATTTTAAAATGAAATCGCTCGCAATTTTCTAATTCAAACCCTAAAAAACACATTATTTTTTAAATTTACTTTTATAAAATTATTATTTTTTAAATTTATTTTATTTAAATGAAATTTTAGAGTGCTTATTTTTGCTTTACTATTTAAAAATTATAATTAACTCTCAAAATTAATATAAATGAAGGTTTATAATTAATCATTTTGAAAATTAATTAAAAAATAAAATTATATTTAAGGTTGAAAGATGCCGGAGTGATAGATAACAAAGTAAATTAAGTTTATTAAAATTAAAAATTTTTTTACTCAGTACATCACAACGACAATGACTGGGATTGCTTTTTCCAAAGTTGCAGGGTTCGAATGTCAAAAATTGATTTTTTTAATTAAAGAAATTTAGACCTAAAAAGAAAGCAAATTTTAACGAGACAAAAAAAGTGATTGTTAAGTGAGTTTCAATTTAAAATAAATGTTTAAAATATTATTAGCATTTCATCATTTGTCGAAAAAAGTCAACTTAAAATTTGAAATTTAATATTAAAATAATAAAAAATATTTTATTTAAAAAATGAAAAAGAAATTGTTTTAATTCATTGCAATTTTTTCTTTTAATTTATTGCAATTTTTAATCTTTTTTTGCAGTGTTGCAAAGGATAGAGCGTCAAACTCGAAAAGGGACATTCAGGTGCAAAAAATAAATAAATAAAAATAATTATATAAATTTAAGACCGAGATTGATGAAATATGCTCAAAATTGGAAAATTTGTCTGCTCCAACTGTAAACAGTGCTGCTAAGGCATCGACCGCTGGAAATGTTTATGAAAGGCGAGTTTTTTGTAAAAAGTTAAATTATGAAAAGCATCCCGGCTCCAAGAAGCCTTTCCAGATCAGTCTCGAATCCGTTCCTGTCGAGACCCTTCCATTAGCATGAAATGAGAGTCAAAATTTGCGAAAAACAGAAAAACATGATCTAGCATTGACTTCTAGAGCTGAAATTGAGTCAAAAAAACCGATGACTTTCTCAACTCGAGAATGAAAGCAGGAATCCCGAGCAAGTTATATCCACAACAACACTCTCAAAATGTGCTGCCCTTTAGGCCCAATCATAAACCTCGAAGGGTCGGGATGCTAATTTACACAAAAATAAATCTTTTTAAAATTATTTAGGCTAACGGATCACACCAAATACACAGGCACAAAATATTATATAAAATTAATAAAATTTTAATTAAAATTTTTATTAAAATGCACTTTTAAGGTGCGCACAAGGAGAGATTTGACCAAGAAGGTACGTGCAATTTAAGGATTCACATTGTTTTTTTAAATCTATGATTTCGTATTCCAAACATAACATATATAGGCTTACATAAAAAATTTAACTTTTAGTAAAATTTGATTTTTAGGTAAAGGGCGAGGAAAAGCTGGACGAGGTGTTTAAAAACGGCAAAACAAAAAAAAACATTAACAATTTTATGAAAACAGTTGATCTTGTGGAAAACACTGGCTATGTGTCGTCCTACCGACATGCAGGTTATTGAAAATATTTTCAAATATTTAACCATTTAACATTTATTTTTTAGGAACCTATGATCAGGTTCATAAGAAGTGAAAAGTCTTGTGGAAGAAGCAGAGAATGCTTTCTCTCGATGGCACTATTAATTAAACCAATTTTAATAAATCTCATTTTCAAAAACTTTCTGTCTTAGCCAGCAGTACTACAGATAATTCGTGTTTGTAGACATAAATTTGGTTAACGAAGATGGTACCCATTTTTTGAAAATTTTATTCTCATCAATTTATGCCCAAATTCGGGCTCATTATTGGTTAGGAATGGTTGAACAAATTGATAACCAAAAAATCAAAATAAAAAATAAAACTTTAAAAAGCTAAATTTCTTTTCCTTTGAAAATGGGGGACCATCAAACTAATTTGTGGTGATTTTGTAAAAAATAATAAAATAAATAAATTTAAGTTATACATTTGTTTGCGGGTTAAATTAATTAGTTTTTTCGATTTAATCTCTTTGAATCAATGTTTCTTTAAACAGCAGAATTAATTCCATAATCAATATTCATCAAAACGAAAATTTTTCTGGTTCGCTTTGAAAACATGCACAATTTTAAAACAAAATTCAATTCTACAAAAAATCATGTCGTTAATATTATATGGAAAACATTGGGGTACAAAATATAAGGACTTTTTTTATTTGAAAATGGAAGCAAAAGGCGGTCAAAACTGTGATAAACTGATCAAACAAAAGACACAAAAAAAATAACTGATCAAGGAATGGATAGGTTTTTGTGGAACATTTCAAAATCATATATAAATAATAGTCATTAAATGAAATTGATGATGGATGGATGATATAACTGGTCTGAAGAATTTGGACAAAAATGAGAAGAAATTAGGCAAAAATGGGCAAACAAAAATCGGTTTCCTCCCATTGGAAATAATTTTAAAAATAAATTTGAATTTAAATATTTTCGTCCATTCTCCGTCTTAATGTTAAACAAATGATATGGAAGTCTTTTTTGTTTTTAATTGTGTCCATCCAGCAAACTCCAAATGTTTTGAGCATTACATATTTTCGTATTGGTCAATTCTCCGCTTTGTGTTGCCTGCAAAATTAGATTTGATTTTTTTAATTTATTCAAGATAAATAAAATGAAAGTTTAAAAATTTTAAAATGCCAATAAAACCTACCGCTGCGAATTTGACGCAAAGTCTTATATCTGTCACGGCCTTGTTTCTGCAAAATAACAAATATATTATTACCATATTTAAAAACAATCAATAATTTTTGCTACAATTTTTTTGGAATTTTAATTTGAAAAACCGACTTTTGAAAATTCACATGAAAAACAATTTCAGCGATTATAACACTGTTCAGGAAAACACCTTGTTTTCCATGTGCAGCACATCAAAGTCAGTGATCGCCCGCTCGTCTCGCGCATTGTCCAACTCCTTTGTAAGCAACTAAAACAACAATGAAATTATTGAGCGTGTTTTTACAATAACATTAAAAAATAATGTATAATTAATTAATTTAATTAGCATCATTGTGGCAACCAATTTGGTGCCAAATTTTAAAAAATTTGCCCATTTTTCTTGAAATTTTTAATTTATCACATCCTCCGAAATTTTTTCTTGTTTTCGTAGATTCTAAGTTTATTTCTACGAATGAACCTTTCGGTGCTTCAAACGGAGATAAACACATGCTTCGAATTTAATGAATAAATTTCGTAAATTGACTCCTTCCTATCCGTAACCGAAAGAGCGATCATTTTATAATCCCCTAATTACGGGCCTCGAGTTTGTTCTTCAACGACATGTCCTGATCAGTGAAGTTGGTCCGATCCAATTCACGCTGTGGCATCACATTGTTGACGTCTCCCTCGTGGAATGTACTCAATTCTATTAAAGAAAAAACAAAAAATATTAAATATAGATGTAGATGAAGGACCAGGTCGAATTTATTAAATTCAATTATTAATTTAAAAAAATGCCCACCAATGTGGGCGTTTGTCAGATCGTCCGGGTCATTGAATTCGGTCGGCAAATGACCATTGCCCGGGTTGTAAATGTGTGCAGTTGTCTTCCCACTTTCAACCTCCGCCTTCAGTTTGTTCATCTCATCCGTTTTGTTCTATGTCCATTTATGGGAAAAATTTATTTTCGAAAAGAATTGGCACAATAGTTGTACTGTGCTTAGTTTCAGACCAAATTATACAGGGGACGGGACAAAATTTCGCCGGCCGAAATTTCGCCGAGACAAAATTTCGCCGCCGAAATTTCGCCGGACGGAATTTCGCCGAGACAAAATTTCGCCGCCGTAATTTCGCCGGCCGAAATTTCGCCGGGACAAAATTTCGCCGCAAAAAAATAAAATCAAAAAATTAGACTTAGAAATTTTTTAAGAAAAAATCATAGAATTTCTTATAAGAAAATTTCAAAAAAAAATTAGAAAAAATTTTAAGGATTTTTTTTGAAATTTATGATAAATTAGTAAGTTTTTTCGAAAAATTTTCCAAAAAATCACTAAAAAATTTTTTCAAAAATTTTTCATTGGAATTTCCATATAAAAAATTCTAAGAATTTTTTCTTGAAAATTTCCAAATTTTTTTAAAAAAATTTTTGGCGAAATTATGTCCCGGCGAAATTTCGGCCGGCGAAATTCCGTCCGGCGAAATTTCGGCGGCGTAATTTCAGCGGCGAAATTTCGGCGGCGAAATTTTGGGGTGCACCCATTATACAATATTTAAATTTTCTCATTGTAAGAAATGCAAATAGGTATCATGGACTAACATTTGGTGAATTAACATTTTAATGATTTGACCAATTAACACCAACGCACCTTAACTTCGAATCGCATTTCGGAAACGCGCGATTCTTGCATTGCAATTTCAGTGAGCAGTCTTGACCGTTCCTCCTCGCTCATCTTGACAAATTAATAAAATTTAAAAAAGGAATCAATCGGGTCAGGAGGACAAATAATATAAAAAATTAAATAAATTGAACTTATAAGCATGAGATTTTGAAAAAGCCTGGACCCATCTTGGTCTGGGCCTGTATTTTCTTGACATAACAGGACCAGGAAAACCCCAATCTTTTCGAGACCTGGGTTTTTTCTCGCTCAATTTTCGAGATATATCCGTGCTTTTGTATACAAATTTCCCAAAAAATATTCAAAATTCCACCGGCGGTGCCTGCTAGCAATGTCGGAAAATATATTCTTTCTTTTTAAAACATAACGATTCAAAAAATCTAGTCCCAATTCCAAGAGTCACGTTAATTTTCGTATCCAACAATTTTTTTTTTTTTATTGAAAATTGTAAAATATTTTTTACAGCTCTCTCTGATGCCAGTGCAGTGTTCAATGTTTGTAGCTCGTGCTCCTTTTCATCCAACAATCGTTTTGCCTGCAAAATTGGTACCATATTATAAGTATTTGTATAGTAATGGCTCAATCTAGGGTGCACTACGTTTCCCCCCCGAATCAGTTCCCCCCCGCATCGTTTCCCCCCCGAGAAAATTTTAAAAAAAAAATTGCTAACTTAGAAATTTTTCAAGAAAAAAATCTTAGAAAGTTTTTTTACAAGAAAATTCTAAGAAAAAAAAAAATTTTTGAGAAATTTTTAGCGATTTTTTTGAAAAATCTTAGTAATTCACCATAAAAATTTCTCAAAAAATTTTTAGACTTTTCTTGTAAAAAAACTTTCTAAGATTTTTTTCTTGAAAAATTTCTAAGTTAGCATTTTTTTTTAAAAAATTTTCTGGGGGGGGGGGGGGGAAACGATGCGGGGGGGAAACGAGCTGCTCCCCTCAATCTATCGGTCCATTTTCTCCCTTCAAAAAAAAGATGTTTTTAGATTTCGAAAAAAATCCTCTCCTCATTCTTTAAAAAAGGAAATGATTCGAGGGAATAGTAAGCGGTTCCGCAAGACTCCACCTCATTCAACTCGTAAATTTGATCTTCCAGGCGCCGAATTCGCCCTTGTGCTACTTCCAACTCGCGCTGCGCACTTTCCATCTCCTCTTTCATGGATAACCTTAATTTTGTTTTCATACTATTTTTGGCTCATCACATTGTACGCCGGAAAAAAGAAGCTGACAATGAAAGTTCATATATGATTTGATTATTTGTAAACTTTTTGAATATAGCAAATAATTAGCATCCGTTTTCCGGATCAGAGGATGCTTTCAAATTCTGATGTGTTCAATTCTCCCTCGCCGTTTCATGCAAAAAAACTTCAACAAAAAAAAACTCTTAAATTTATAGGAAAATCAGAATAAATTTTTTTTGTAAATTGTTATTATAACTCAAACACCCATACATAAACGTACGTACATTTTGGCTTCATATTCATGTTGTTTCTGTTCAGCCGCTTCCCTGGCGCACATTTCTCGCTGCAGCCTGTAAAAACAATAAACAGTTTAATAGAGTATATATACTTTGAGGCAATTACAAAAATGTGTAAAATTTGAAATGGAAACAATGGGGAGGAGCTCAGTGATCACGAATCTGACATCCCCATTTCAGAATCCCTGATCAGAATATAAATAAAAAGTTGAAAATTCGACTTTTTCGTCGATTTAAGGTAATTAAAGTGTCAATAATATTTCTAATGAGTTTTGTTGAATTTTGCTCCTTGAACGTGCCGTTCTTGCTCCAACTGTCGCTGGATGCGCTCCTCCTTGGCCTGCTGCTTCATTTGTTGCACCTCAATAGAGTCGGGCTTCCTTCGTCGCATGTACAGCTCGTGGTTTCCCATGCACAACGCCTGTCCAAAAATTAAATTGAACAAAAACCAATTTTGTGGAGTGCAAAAAAAAATACATGAGGATATTAAAGTTAGAATTTTTAATGAAATTGGGGTAACCTTTCCGTTTTGCGTGCACTTCATTCCCCCCTCGTCGCCCACCCCTCGGAAAATTAAAAAAACTTTCAAATTTGAAATTTTTACATGAAAGAAATTCCCAATGATTTTTTGTAAAATTTTGAAAAAACTTAGTAGTTCATCATAAAATCTTGAAAAAAGCGCTGAAAATTTTTTAAAATCTTTTTTCTTGAAATTTTCTTTCTGAAACACGACAAGTGGACAATTTTGCATAGCGAATAAAGATAATGATTTTGATCAAAATAAAAAATTGAGTAAAATCTTATGTATTATTAAAGAAGCAATAGTGATTGATTGAATGAATTAATAGAGACAAATTTTCCACACCAAAATGCGTTTGTTGATGCGAAGTCGAGGCGCATAAAACACAAAGTCCTGGAAACAAAAAAAAAACATTTATTTTTTTGAAAGTAATAAAATTTTGTACTGTAACACAACAACAACAACAACAACCACCTGTGCCTTTTTGTCGACCGGTTTGATCACAAATTTCTTGTCGTTGAAAGAAATGTTACGAATTTCGGACCATGGGAAGCCGACCTTCGGATTCAATTTGTCATTTTGATCATACTGAAAATGGAGTTAGCGGGAATATAAATGATGATACATTTGAAACAAATTTTATAAAATAAAATTACATATTAAAACAATTTAAATCATTTTCATTAATTATCCAATGCAATTTTACTTACAATTGTCAATCCCAATGCGTCAACACCCAAAAACAGTTCACTGCCCTTCTTATTTCGTATGGAAAAGTACTGAAAAATGCCATAAAAATTAGAAGAGTTCAAGCTCAGCAGCCAATTGGAACGGGTACTTTTCGGCGCTCAAAAAATCGTAATTTTATGGATTTTGGGATTGCCGGGCCTAGACAATTTGAAGCCAGTTTAACCGGGGTGCACTACTTTTGGCTCCGTATAAGTCCCTCCCCCCCCCCGCATCCCCCCGTTTCGTTTTCGCCGAAAATACCATTTCCATGTATAAATAAACACCCACATTCACGCCATATTGGTCCAAGTCTTGAGCAATCTTCAAATATTCCAACATTGCCGTCTCACGGTTCATCCCCCTGTGGTCTGTCCACCTTCAACAACACGTAAATTACATTCAATAACAAAATTCCAACACCTTACAATCAATATTTTTTCGTGTATGATGGACCTTTTTTGGTTCGACTGATTATGGTCAAAAATTCGTTAAAAAATTAAAACGGCTTTTCTGATAAAATCCAAACACAGAGAAAACAGATGTAATGGATAGCGCAAAACTCCGACTTCTGACATTTTTTTTGGGGGGGGGGCGGGAGAGTTAGAATTCCAGCTCCGGAATTGTTGAGCTCATATTTCACCATTTTTATGAGCCCATAATCCAATTTCAGAAATTTTTTTGAGGAATTCCGACTTCCGCAATTTTTGAGGCCTCGGAATTCCATTATTTGTAAGTTACTTGAAGCTTTTGAATGGATATCTCTCATTTGAGAATAGAAAAGCAAAATGACGACAAAAAAAACGGATACTGTGACCGTGTAGTATTTGTTGTAAAACATACCAAGTCATCACGCGATTTTCCCATTCGGACATGTTCATTTTGAACTGAAAAATTGGCATATTTTTAGTGAAAATTTGATTTTGCACCAGAAAAAGTTTTGAATATACACTGATCAATTGAGAGTATTGCAAAAATGTATCATGTCAAAGTAAATTTTTTAATTTTACCGAAATTTGTTACAATTTCAAAAAATGATGTTAAACTTTTTTATTGTTTGGGGCAGGAGGTGGGCAAGCCCGAGGCTTGGAGAATAGTTTCTTCGAAAAATTCAGTGTTCGAATTTTCGAGAAACAAACAAAACTTCGGTTTATAATAATTGTGAGCAATCAGCCAGTCAGTCCCATTAGGGAATTAATGACTGGTGGTCGGTCTTTCACTGATCAGACTCAAATGATTGATTCGCCTTATAAAATTAGGTAGGCCGGATTGATGTATTGCCTGGTTCAAAACACGCTGTGGAATCAGCCGATCATTGGCAAGACTGCCCGAGCTGTGTTCCTCCTTACTGTAGTCACCGTATTTTGCCTGCATTGCGTATGAGCCGAGAAGCACTGCTTGGTCCGGTGGACAGTACACTTCGTCGGTCAAAATCAGGTCCTTCACTTGCAGGTAAAACAGACGCTGTAATGATTGATGGTGAAAATAACACACTAATGAATTACTAGGATCTTTCAAAATTTTTGAAAAAATCGCTAAAAAACTTTCCTTCAATATTTTATTCTTGAATCTGGGGACCTTTCTTTGTTAGCCCAAAACATTAAAAATACGATTTTTCGCATGTTTATGGCCATAAATTTGTGTAATTTGACGAAGCTTTTGCAAATTTAACAGGCTCACATTATAGAAAACCATTGGCGCTTTCGAATGATAGGCAAAATTTTTTGATTTTGTTACATCTATGAAATTAATGAAGCTGTCAATTTGTCATGCAATTGTTTACGGTCATGTAAACAAATTCAGAGGCCTCAAATTAAAACTCTTTTTTATATGATTATGTTTTTTTACATATAATCAACCTACGAGGGTCACATCCTGGATGATTTCTTCAGCAACATCTATAAAAAAAATTGTGTAAAATTTTGACTTAAATTTCAATTTTTTTACCCTCAGGGTAAAATTTTGCACGGAATTTGAACTGCAAAGTCTGCTCCTTTTTGATGTCCTGTTTCAGTACTTTCTGAAAAATTCAGCAAGAATTATACAATAAATGTTGCGGGAGGTTTTCCATTTTTTGTCCATGGCGCTGAAAATTTATGCCAATTGGAAAATTTTTTGACCAAAAGAGCAAACAAAGGCTCTTCGGGTGCCACCCCCGAAATTTTTTTTTCTGGTTACGGGCCTGGCGGCGGTGAGTGGGAATGATGTGGGACCCGCTCCAACTCCAACCCACCTTGTTCAGCTTCAGCCAGGAGGAAAAGCCTTTGGTGTCTGTGTATTGGAGACCAAAATACCAAATCTCGCGCAAATTGATTGTCTTGACCACCTGGTCGAACAACTGCTTGCCAGTTGTCGATGGCAGAATGGTAAATTCTAATTCTTAAATCATTCAAATTTATTTGCGCCGTAAGGCATTACGGCATATTTTGGCAACTAATTAAATCCAAATAACAATAAGTTGGATCAGTTCAACTGTTGGCTCTATTGCAATTTACGCGTCCAATCAATGACTATCTTCAGTTTCTTTGGTGCTTGAACGCGCAAACAGCAGTTGAGCGCTACCAGCCAAATTAATGTGTCAAATGCAAATTCGTGTAAAATAAGTTTTTTTTTAAATTTAAGGTTTTTAAAAAAACTTAATTCTGAAACAATTATTTTGCCAAATTTGCTTTATTGTTAGAACCTATGCTGACCAATTTGAAAAGATTCAAAAATAATAATAATTAGGTAATACATTTTAGAAAATTTTACAAAAAAATATACTGGCGAAGTTCACATTTAATTGTCCCATAATGTCTTTTTTTAAAAAGGTGTGGATCGGAACTGGAAATTCGGAATTTTAATCCCTTAAGTATTATTTTAATTAATTCTTGGAAACTTCACCTGCGTCCATTGTTATGACTCGGACATTCAATGCTTTGGAAGACATTTTTGATGACACTTAAGAATTTTACACAAAAATTTTTGAAGCTAAAAATTGAAAATTTTTATTTTATGACGAATTATGACTTTGGAAAAGGCGGATTGATTTTCACAAAGCAATTAACAAAATGCAGCGAGGGGAGTGGAGTGCTAAATCCATACCAAAAGACAGTGGGAAAACGAAATGAAAATTTTAAATTCCAGTCATAGAGGTTGGCCAATTTAAGTCTCGCTTGCTATCCCGCGGAATGTGCGAATTAATTTCTTTTCCAGCAATTTAAATGAAAAATAAAAGGAATTTACATAAAAAGTTACATTATTTAATCGGCCAAATTTGGGTTTTCAAATTTTTTTTTATTTAAATGAATGATGTGTTAATGAGTGGAGGGATTGGAAAGCTGAATCAGCCAAAATTTTAAAAAGAGAGAAAACTCGTCGTAAAATATGGCCCTTCAATTTGTCGTTGTTCTCTTATCTTCACTCTTGACAAATAATTGTCGGATACTCCGGTCGATGTGTGGTGGTACTAAAAACACAACAAATTGATTCATCGTTCGTCCCTCTCCCCTTCTTCACAAACACTTTTTCTAATGAAAATGAATGGAACGGAACGGACGAACAACGAAAGAATGAAAATGAATGAATCATCAATGCTGAATGAGGAGAGAGCAGCACTATTTATCGCATAATTGGAATGCCTATCAAATTTTTTAAAATTGTGCTTTTTGTCCGGGAGAAAGCCCCTCTCCCGCCCCCCTTCCTCAAAAAGGTGGTCAGAGAATGAGTGCAAATTTTAAGAAAAAATCTCTCCTCGAACTGTACTTGCATATAATAAAAACATATATATTTTTAAGAGAATGCCGGTAAAATGGTCGCAATCACATTTTTGTATAATACGAATAAAATGGTTTTGGCCAATTTTGGGAAGGAGAAAGAAGAGATTTGCTGAAAATGGTTCCGACTGCTCTGCTGCTGTTGGTGATGGTGGGAGCAATGACGACGGGCCGGGGATGGAGGGGTGAGGGGTGAGGGGGGGGGGGGGGGGGAGCGTCGGAGGAGTACGGACAAATGCACAAATCAATACTAAAATAAATAGGCGCGATGAATGAGAAAATGTACAGCCAGCAGCAGCAGCAGAAAGTCATTGCCCTCATACATACCGCTCCCCCCCCCCTACCACACCACCCATCAAGGGGACAGCGCGTCTCCCCCCCCCGCCCATCCCTATCCCCCTCTCCATCATCGATGTCGTCGTCTTTGTCGCCCTCCTGCTTGTGTTGATTGAATGTGAAGTGCTTGCCGCTTCAATGGGCCATTATTTTAAAATTTTTATGATTTTCGAGTCATGCTGCCCTAAGCTCTCTGATGAGTGTTGCCCAAAATGCTGATTGAGGTCTGAGGGGTGAACTGTAGTGAACGCCCCGTGAAAAAAAGAGTCAAATGATTAGGGATGCCTAAAATATGCACATGCATATTTTTTTCCTGGACTGCGGGAAGCCTGAAACGCACGAAAAACATGTTTTTAGCTTGATTTGATTGAAGCTTCTATGTAGGATGACTTTCCATGTGCATATTTTGCATATTTGTGCATATTTCGCGATTTATGCATATTTTGGCATTTCGTGCATATTTTGGCGTTTTTCCAAAAAACCTCTAATAGATCGGCCCCCAACAGACAAATTGGCCTTTTTGACCTCAAAACCAGGAAAATTTTCCAAAAAAATAATTTTTTAGCAAAATTTTCACGAAAAATATTGAATAAATAAATTTTCTCAAAAAATGGTTAATTTATGTCAAAAATAAGCAAAATTTTGCTTTTCAGGTTGATTTTTCGCTAAAATGAGTAAATTTTAAGCTGTATCGTGTTTTTTGCTCCTAAAATGCTTTTTAATACCACATTTAGCCATTTTTGAAGATTTTACTTTATGTTTAACAAATTTGAAGAAATTTTGAGAAATTACACCCTCAATTGGAAAATTTTATGTGCATATTTTTCACTTTTTATGTGCATATTTCACGATTTTTGGTGCATATTTTATGCGCATATTTTACGATTTTATATGCATATTTTTGGCATCCCTACGAATGATATACCGATCGATTCGTCTCAAGGAGCTAAGCATGGAAAAATATGTCGCGAGTTGCGGAAATTCCAAAAAACCGGTTTTTGAACCAGTTCAAAACTCGAAAAATTGAGAGATTTCGCACTATAACTTTTTTTCAAACGATCGAATCCTGACAAATTTGATACCATTTGAAAGCTCTTGACGAGCTTAATCTAAAAATCGCGAAATAAAGTCGAACCGATGCCATCTGAACACTGGGACACCTGAGTCCCAGTGAAAATGGACACTTCAGTACCGAAAATAATAATAGGGAAATAATAATTTAAAAGCAAAATTTCGCAAAAGGGAGCATGCGAAGCAGGGCTGGACGTACGATTTCTTGCAAGATTATTTTTTATAAAATGAATTTTTTTTTCTATTTTTATTAAAAGGCTACCCATATTTCGATTTAATCTGACATATTCTTGGTAATTTGTAGTATTATTAACATACATAAAGGGGGGGGGGGGGAGGCTAGCAAAGGGGAAAAGAGGAAATGCTAAAAATTTGCCATTTTTTAACAAAATTCGTTAAAATTCTGAAAAAAATTTTCCTCGGCGGCGCTTATCGGCACTGCCCGCCCCAAAAATTCCTAATTATTTTTAAATATTAGCTCCAAAATCTTAGTCATTTTTAGACAAAACCTTATAGCAAATTGCATAAAATTTTTAAAAATTTTTCCGGCGGCGCCTTTCGGCGCCGCCTGACCCCCCCCCCCCCCACATTCCCCAGTTTTTTGGAAAAAGCACACCGCGAAACAAACTATTTTGGGATTTTCACCTCAAAAAAACAAGCAGATATTCTGATCATAAATTAATCTTAACAATTTTTAAATTGGATTTTTTAAATTTTTTAAATTAAAAATTTTTTTTGAAAATTACGGATTACGCCAAATTACGGCCTTTTTTGACCCCCGTCATGACGGATTACGGATGGCCGTAACTGAAAATCAGTTACGTCCAGCCCTGGGGCCGATGCAAAGCTATTGGAACAAATGTGAATTATTAATAGTAATATATTTAAATTTTGAAAAAAAAAAACTAAAATTTATCCGCCGGCACCGGCGCTACTTGGCAAAACAGGACATTAATTATTCTCAAAATTCTGTCCAAGATTTAAATAATTGATTTTTTTGGACCCATTTTTCATGATAAGTCAAAAACAAGTTTTTGAATGAAATTTTCGTTTTTATTTGCTCATTTACCGAGAAGTGCACGCTGTTCTCAACCGGACGCGACCAAAACCAACTTGCGCGGGTGGGCAGCAGAAACAATACGACAAAAGGCAACGGCGTGGGTCTTGAATAAGAAAAAAAAATTGTCAGCGGCATTCCGAGTGCGTTTTTTATTTGAGAAAATTAAATTGTTTAAATTTGACAGGCCCAAAGCCAGGAAAAAAAGTTTTCAGATGGGGGGAATTTGAATTTTTTTGGGCCAAAAATTCATAAAAAAAATTATCCCAATGTTATTTTTAAAATTTGCTATTTTTCGTCAAAAAATGATGACTAATGTCTAAGAACTTTCAAATGCTAACAAGTTTTTTTTTGGATTTGGACATAAATGAAAAAATAAATGTTTACGGATTAGTAATTCATAAATAGGGCATTTTGGAATCCCATAATTAAGGATATGTATTTCGCTAATTATTTAAAATCCAGTTACGTCTCCAGCCCTGGTTTTAATTTGAAATAAAATATATTAATTAAAATTCAAATCTCAGGTCTACAAGTTGTGCTCAAATCCATTCTGTGTGCGATGGCACCACTGCTTCAATTGGGCTATTGGTGCTGTTTGCAATTGTCATTTTTGCCATCATCGGATTGGTCAGTGCGTCAGTCATTTTTAAGCCTATCCCTCGTCTTACTCAAGCCTATCTGCTGTTCTCACCAAAACCCACAGTCTCTCGTCCATACTCTATTTCTTTAACTTGTTAAAAAATGAAAAAATAATTTTTTATTTATTATGTTTACTTTTAAGGAATTTTATTCTGGCATTTTTCATGCCGCCTGCTACAATTCTTTCGGCGAAATTGTGAATTTCTCTGAAAAGCCATTCCCTTGGTGCTTTATTATATTTTTTTTTTTTTTTTATGGGTCGGGGTCACTTCGCCGCGGCCAACTCGCCGCGGCCATCTCGCCGCGAGAAACTCGCCGCGTTAATTTATTTCAAAAGAATCATTAAAATAACAAACACTGGTCCATAACACAATTTGAAACCAGAAATTCCGAACCCCGAACCCAAAATACTGATAAAAAAGTTGAAAATTCAAGTTCTTTTAAATTTCACATTTTGTTCAACGTTTGTTTACACACACGGAAACGAACTGAAAGTCATCCCTGATACTCATCAGTGCTCCAATAAAATCGTTTAAACCATTTTAGATTAAAAATCAAAATCGAAAAATTCCAATTATTGGAGAGAAACTTTGCTGAAATATAACACATTGAATACAATTAACTGTTAAAGAATTTTTGCTTTTAATGCATTTTTTCAACGAAAAATCTGGCGGCGAGATAGCCAAAAAACAAGGCGCGGCGAGTTGGCCCCGCGGCGAGAAAGCGCGCGGCGAGTTGGCCCCGGCGGCGAGTTTCTCGCGGCGAGATGGCCGCGGCTGGGCGGTTCCCTTTTTTATAACAAATTTAAAATTTAATAAAATTTTAGCTCGAATAAATCGTCTTCAACTGGTGCCTACAACTGCGACGTGGTATGATGGCGTTAGGAATGAAATTCCGACGTCCCAAAAAAAATTTTAAAATCGAAAAGCGGAATTCCGAAGCCCTAAAAATTTTTAAAACCTGAATTTCGACCTCAAAATAATCCTTTCCCGACTTGATTCCAATCCAATATTCCAATCCGACTTTTTCAAAAATTCCGGGCTTTAGTAAGAAATTCCCTTTTGTTTAGCCGGGTGCCATTTGCTTAGCCCAATGGATTGGACCAAACTACGGCATAACTTCCTTTGACAACATTGTATTTGCCATGATCACGGTGTTCCAATGCATTACCATGGAGGGTTGGACAACAATCATGTATTATGTGCGTGATTCTTCCGAATTTTTTTAATATAATTTATATATTTTTTCATTAAATTATCAGACGAATGACTCTCATTGGGCAGCACTTACAATTGGGCTTACTTTATCTCTCTCATTGTGCTTGGCTCATTTTTTATGCTGAATTTGGTGCTTGATGTACTCTCTGGTGAATTTGCCAAAGAAAGGCGTGTCCAATTAATTTAAAATTATCAAAATTTAAATTTTGCAGAGAACGCGTTGAAAATCGGCGCGAATTCTTGAAGTTGCGCCGAATGCAGCAAATTAATCGCGAATTAGAGGGATATATTGAATGGATTTTTGCTGCTGAAGATGTTATTCTCAATGAGGAAAGGTGTGTAATATTATTATATTTATTATTTTAATTATTATTTTTTAAATATGTAATTTCTTAAAGAACGACCGATGAAGAACGGGTGACTATTATGGAAGGTAAATTGGATGGGTACCTATTTCATTTTTATCTGCTTTTTTATACAATTTTTATTTCAATTTGGATTTTTGCTCCCCATAATTGTTTGAGTAACCAAACGGACACTTGAAAAAATCGATTTTTTTGTTTTCGGGGCAGTCCCCCCGAACCGATGCGCCCAGATTTATGGGGAAACCGAATCCTTAAGGAATAGCTTCCCTATAGCCTGTACTTTAATTCTGCGTTGGATTTTGCTCCCCATAATTGTTTGAGTACCCCAAACGGACACTTGAAAAAATCTATTTTTTTTTGTTTTCGGGCAGTCCCCCCGAACCGATGCGCCCAGATTTATGGGGAAACCGAATCCTTCGGGAATAATTTCCCTATAGTCTGTACTTTAATTCTGCGTTGGATTTTTGCTCCCCATAATTGTTTGAGTACCCCAAACGGACACTTGAAAAATCGATTTTTTTGTTTTCGGGGCAGTCCCCCCGAACCGATGTGCCCAGATTTATGGGGAAACCGAATCCTTAAGGAATAGCTTCCCTATAGCCTGTACTTTAATTCTGCGTTGGATTTTTGCTCCCATAATTGTTTGAGTACCCCAAACGGACACTTGAAAAATCGATTTTTTTGTTTTCGGGCAGTCCCCCCGAACCGATGCGCCCAGATTTATGGGGAAACCGAATCCTTAAGGAATAGCTTCCCTATAGCCTGTACTTTAATTCTGCGTTGGATTTTTGCTCCCCATAATTGTTTGAGTACCCCAAACGGACACTTGAAAAATCGATTTTTTTGTTTTCGGGGCAGTCCCCCGAACCGATGCGCCCAGATTTATGGGGAAACCGAATCCTTCGGGAATAATTTCCCTATAGTCTGTACTTTAATTCTGCGTTGGATTTTTGCTCCCCATAATTGTTTGAGTACCCCAAACGGACACTTGAAAAATCGATTTTTTTGTTTTCGGGGCAGTCCCCCGAACCGATGCGCCCAGATTTATGGGGAAACCGAATCCTTAAGGAATAGCTTCCCTATAGCCTGTACTTTAATTCTGCGTTGGATTTTTGCTCCCCATAATTGTTTGAGTACCCCAAACGGACACTTGAAAAAATCGATTTTTTTGTTTTCGGGGCAGTCGCCCGAACCGATGCGCCCAGATTTATGGGGAGACCGAATCCTTCGGGAATAGCTTCCCTATAGCCTGTACTTTAATTCTGCGTTGGATTTTTGCTCCCCATAATTGTTTGAGTACCCCAAACGGACACTTGAAAAATCGATTTTTTTGTTTTCGGGGCAGTCCCCCCGAACCGATGCGCCCAGATTTATGGGGAAACCGAATCCTTAAGGAATAGCTTCCCTATAGCCTGTACTTTAATTCTGCGTTGGATTTTTGCTCCCCATAATTGTTTGAGTACCCCAAACGGACACTTGAAAAAATCGATTTTTTTGTTTTCGGGGCAGTCGCCCGAACCGATGCGCCCAGATTTATGGGGAGACCGAATCCTTCGGGAATAGCTTCCCTATAGCCTGTACTTTAATTCTGCGTTGGATTTTTGCTCCCCATAATTGTTTGAGTCTTCAATTTGCTGTCATGATGACTCATAAGCGAATATGCTGAAAAGCAATTAAATATGTGTGTTTTAAATAGAAAACTTGCTTTAACTGCTAGGCATTCTATTCTATGTTCACTGATTTTGCTTTAACATCATTTCAATCAATTAGTGATAGTTTGCCCAATAAAATTCACTTAATAGCTACAATTTTCTTATGGCTGTGCAAGAGTAATTTTTATTGTTGGCAAGAAATTTACAGATTTTAAGTCTCGGTTCTCGGTTTGTTAGAAAGCATTATCGCACAATATCGAAAAAATATTCATTAAAAAAACAGACCTTTCATGTTCGCCGCTTACATTTTTTTAACCTATTTTAGCACTTATTTTAGGTACCTATTTTGCTGTTTTTAAGCACTTTAAAAACCAGACCCTTGTTATAAATTAAGGGGTTACATTTTTTATTTATTTAATGAATTAATTTTACTAATGCAAAATTTATTTTAACATTGCATTTTTCGCTGATTAATCTCTCCCACAAATCAGTGTGCGTCGCCACATTGAATCAATCAATGATTAGAACGAGCATTTCTGTGAAGCTTACCTTTCCAATAAGCCCTTTAATTCTACAAAATATATTCATTTTTAAAAATTAAATTTTTATATTTATGCTAATTTTTAATTTAATGCCAAATTTTGAATTAAATTTTTATATTTTATACTAATACAGTAAACTTCCAATCGTTTCTACAACAAATTGCCCAAATGGGCATTTCCCAGTTGCTCCTTCAATTGCGACAACGTTGTCTGCCCTATTATTCATACTCTAAAAGTGATCAAAAGCATCATCATCATCATTTTGCACTCGGTGGTGGCCTGTTGCTGCTTTTACTGCTTGCCATCGGCACTTTTGAAAGCCCAGTGCCATTGGTGGCGGTGCCATCGGCAACGACCCTAATCATTGGCACAATGGTCACCTTGTTTTTGGCTTCCCAAGCCGATTTCATCTACCGGTCATGGCTGACCTTGGAACGGGATTTGACGTATGTAAAAAGCATTTGGGCTTTATTTAAAATTCGCAAAAATCATTTTTCGAAAATCGGCAAACACTGATTTGAATGGTTGTGACCGCAAATGATCAGTGCAAAATGCGTTAGTGAATCATAATTTCTTGAAAATGAGATACTGAGTAGTATGATGATTTAAAATTTAAGCGTAAATCATCTGGGAAAAAGCTTAAACAATAATCCAACTACAGTATATTCAGTTTTTCCGGATTTGGCTTTTTCAAAATTTTATTAAAATTTTTGGACATTTGAAAAAATTAAACGAAGAAATTCAGAACAAGCTTTTTATATAATTTTGACCTTTTTTACTACAATACCTAATGCTACAGAACTTTATTTTAATAATAATGTATCACTGAAGCATTTTCCGGGAGCCCAAATTGACCTTAAGCGAACCACAGAATGTGATACATGATCCGATCTTAATTTTCTGAAAATAATAAATTTAAAAAATGTTTAAATTATTCAGCGGCCTTTTTCTTCTGATCAAAATTCGACTTGACATGAGGCGACGGATGCGTGAAAACAAAGGCATACAACAGATCTTTGTTGATGTGGTAAATGCCGTTTTCAACTGGCACATTATGTTTTCTAACAAAAAATTAGCTATGGGAATTTGAAAAGACATTCTTGGCATTGTTGAATATTTTCAATGCCACGTCCGTTAATGGATTTTTAATTTTATAATAATTAGGACTGTACATTATATATTTAAAAAAAATCGCAAAAATAGCATATAAAAATTATATAACTTAAAATAATTTAGCTATAAAATTGATATACCATTATCAAAAAATCAATTTTTGGGGGTACATTTTTCAAAAATAAAAAAATTCTTTAGAATTTTTAATTTTCAGCCCTAATAATAAATCATGAATTCCCTTTGGGTCAATGCAAACCCGAATGGAATATGTGCCATCGATATGGTCTGAGACACATTAACTAAAATTGTTTATCCCAAATTTTTAATCTTCTTTTTTAAATTAAGACATCCAATAAACAGTACACATTCCGCGAATTTAATGCACTTGCCAATCGTTTTGCCAACACTTTTTTACAAAATGGTTACCGCAGTGGCGATGTTGTGGCACTTTTCATGGATTGGGTTGGCCAAAATTGGTGTCGTAACGGCATGGATCAACTCCAACTTGCGCATGGACTCATTAGTGCAGTTAATTATTTTTGCAAACAATTAAATAATTTTATTTATTTTTTAAATTTATTTATTTATAAACGTAAAATTGTTTAATTTTTCAGCTGTCTTCGTGTTTCTGAATGTAAAGCAGTTTTATGTTCTGACACACTTAAGCCAAGTAATCGTTTATAAAATAGTTGACATAATTCAAATTTAAAAATTAAATTTCAAAAATAGCATTGGAAGCTGCTGCCAAACAAAATGATGCCACATTTATGGACGCATTGTGCGTCTACGGTTTAAGCAAAAGGAGCCCAAAGTGCAACATGAAGCGGTGCCCGACTTTCGTTCAATTCTATGCTTCATCTTCACAAGTGGCACCACGGGGATGCCAAAGCCGGCTCGCATCAAACACCTTCGGTGAGATTCTCCGCTAATTTGGCACTTTGACCGAGACTCAAAATCTTAGACATGGGCCCAAACCCAAAAAGCCTTCGCTTTTTTTGTCTGTAAATCAAATCAATTAAGCTATTATTCGATGGCAATTGGCATTGCCCAATCATTTGACATCCGTGCCGATGACCGCCTATACATCACAATGCCGTTGTACCACACTGCTGCCGGCATCATTGGCGTTGGGCAAATGTTGTTGCGCGGGTGCAGCTGTGTGATTCGGTCACGCTTCTCGGCAAGCAATTTTTGGCGCGATTGTATACAGTATGAGTGTACGGTAAGTGGTGTATCACATTGACTAATACAGTATTTAACGACTTTTTCTAAGCATAATAATATGGTGCCAACGACTGTAATACAAAGTATAATTGCATACAGACAAGCCAGTATATTGGCGAAATTTGCCGCTATCTGTTGGCACAGCCGGCACGCGAAGCGGAACAGCGGCACCGCGTGCGTCTGATGTTCGGCAATGGACTGCGCGCTGAAATTTGGCGTGAATTTGTGGACCGTTTCAAAGTGCGCGTTGGCGAAGTGTACGGCTCCACTGAAGGGACCTCAAATTTGGGTAAAACTTAAAAATGGAAAATGACAAATATTTTTAAATATAAATAATTAATAAAATATTCTATAGATTAATATAATTCAATTTTTCGATCTTAAATTAAAATTAGATTTCTCATTTAATTTTTTTAATTTTAAAATTTATTTTCAGTGAACATTGATGGCAAAGAAGGTGCCTGTGGCTTTTTGCCAATCTCGCCAATTACCAAGCTTGTCCATCCGGTCAGGCTTGTCAAGGTGGACGACAATGGTGACATTATGCGACGACCAAATGGGTTGGCAATCCCATGTCGTCCAGATGTGAGCAAATGGGGCCCAGTTGAGCTCGGACGGGCTCGGGCGACCGAGACGGGCTTTTACCAGGACGCCCGGGCCCGGTAAATTTGGAAAAAATGCTGGGCCCGGGCCGTCAGATTAAATCGATCTTTTTTTTGAAACTGGTGGCCCGGGTCCAGTCAATCGTCTGAGCCCGGGCCCGAAGTTTCTAAATTCCCGGTTGTTGTTAACAGAATCTCGGGAGTCAAGGAATGACTTTTAATGGCCTGGGTCGCGACTGGAATTTTTCCGAAATCCAAAATCTCTTTTTTAAACTACCAACCTGGTTCCATTAAAAAGGTAAAACTAAATACCAATCATTGATATTTGAATTTTTTTTTTCTGTAGGGGAGTAAGAGTGATTTTTTTAATTGAATTATTTTTTTATTAAAAAAACAATATTTCCTAGTGAATTCAATTTGTCGAATTCAGGTCAAACGGGGGCGATGCTTTCCACAATTCGGCCAAACAATCCATTGTTGGTGTTTGACGGTTATTTGAACCAAGAGGAGACAAGTGCGTTTTTGATTCTAATCTATGTAAAGGATTTTTATTATTGTAACCATTTTTAAATCTGATCAGAGATTCTGATCAGATTAATTCGATTAATTCTTTGGCACAATAATTAATCTATAATTTTTTTAAAAATTTGTTGAAAAAAAATATTTGTTTTCCAGAAAAAAAAGTTGTTCAAAATGTGTTCCGTCATGGGGACAGTGCCTTTTTAACTGGTACAAAAAATAAATAATTATTTAAAAATAAATATTTTTTTTAATTTGAGGTGACATTCTTCACTGGGACCGTCTTGGTTATTTGTATTTTCGAATCCGAACTGGTGACACGTTCCGATTCAAGGGCGAAAATGTTAGCACTGCTGAGGCATGTTTTCAAATTTATTTATATTTTAATTAAATAACTTTATTTAATTACCTAATTGGATACATTCAAATTTTATTTTTAAATTACACTTTCTTAAGGTTGAAGCGGTCCTTCTCCCGTTGAAATGTATCATCGACGCGGTTGTATACGGTGTACGTGTACTTGAGCTTGATGGAAGCGTCGGCATGGCAGCATTGGTCAAAAACGACGAGGCAGGAACGGACGATGTAAGACTGAGCAGACCTGGGACATTAAAAAATTTTTTTTTTGGAATTTAGGGATTAAATGGTTTAGCAAAAAAAAATAATGGATTTAGCTCAATTAAAAAATAAGTGCCCAACAAATTTTATTTTTAAAGAAATTTCTTCGAGAGTTGAGTGCCCGTCTTCATGCCAACCTTCCCGCATATGCCATTCCACGATTCATTCGTATTTGCAATGCTGTTGATAGAACTGGTCATTGTTTTCAAATTTAAAATTATGGAAATCGCAACTAGCATAAATTAATTAATTTGAAAATCTTAATTAAACCAAATCCAAGAAGTTTTAGCAACATTCAAATTGATCAAAACGAATCTGCAAAGGCTTGGCTTGGCCAGGCATGGTTCATCTGCTGACGATCGCCTCTTTCTGATGGACCCAAGCTGCAAAGAATATCGGCCGTTGGAGGAATGCCTTAGGCAACGGTTAAGCGGCGAATTGTCGCCGCCGGCTGAGCGCAGCGACAACAAAACGACAACGCCCGAGGCGACTGATCAGTTGATCAGCAGAGTGTTCGCTTAATCATTTATTGGTGATCAAAATTACCTGTGTTGATCAGTGGGGAATGGAGGAGCAATCATTGATTTTATACAAAAAATATTATGCTCCATTTTCATTGCCAAGCTCACTCAACCTCCTCATTGATCATCTACATAGAACAGGAACAGTTATGCCAATCAAAAAGTTGCTCAAATTTAATTAATTGATGATTTGTATGAAAATTTCATGTAATATTAAAATAAAGAATTGGTGGATTTTTTCATGTTATTTTGAAATTAATTTATATATCTATAAAAAAAATATGAATTGTTTATTTTGAGGATTTTATGCCGCCGTGAAAAAAATTTTTAAATAAATTTTTGTTAAAATTATTATTACTGAAAATTTCTTTTTACTCATTGTGTTTAAAATTTTTATCTTCGCTTATGGTGGCACAATTTTGTCCAACTTTTTTTTTGCGCACATAAATAATATTAAATATGACTTTTTGTGTTCATCCCTATTTAAATTCCCGCTCAATCTCCCCATTATTTGCTTGCCGCACATTTGTCCCCTCCCTGACAAGCTTAGAACAGAAATCACCCGCTAGCCCACCCTTAGTTCTGTAAGGCAGGCGACGGGGGGGGGGGAGGGATTAACGCGGATTTTTGGAGATTAACCGCGCCGGAAGGTCCGTCGTCCATCCCTCGCCCCAGCAGCAGCATCGGGGCAATGCAAAAAGCCCCACACATTGCCGCGGCCCCGCCGGTGGTTCACCGAAGATGGATGATCGTCGTTCGTCACCGTCAAAGCGGGGGGGGGGGGGGAAAGGTCACCAAAGCATTTCCGTTGCTGTGCCGCCGCTTTTGTGCGCTTGCTGCTGTCCCATCTTATCGTCTCGTCCGTCCTCCATTCCGGTCATTTTTGTACCAACCCCCCGGGGGGGGGGCGGAGGGAATCACTCGCTCTTGAAACCGTACATATTTTCTTTCTACTGAATGGACGTTTTATTCGTTAGGGATGTTCCGGGTCAAGAATTGAAGAACGGGTTTTGGGTTTCTGATCGGTCGGTCGAAAATAGCTTGTCCAATGTTCTGAATATCGAATAAAAAATGTTTCGTATTAGTTCAAATTTGGGTTCGAGATTAGGTTGTCGAATCCGTGATCAGCAACCAAGAAAAGCCCATCATATGTAACATGTATTTAGATTTTTTTAAACAAAAATTGTTTCTAGTTGAGAAACACCGTAATTTTTGAATAAATTATAAATTTTTAACATTTAAATTTAAAATTAAGGCGCAGCTTGAAATAAACATTTCCAAAAATTTATATATTTTTTTCTCCGAGCTTCGGCAATGCTTTCATTCGAAATTAAAATTATATTGGCATTCTTACTGTTTTTTTTTTTGCCATTTAAATTTTGCTTTCATGCTGCCTGCTTCTGCTGCTAGAAAATCCCTTCTGGCCTAAATAATGCGCATTCGCTTTGAAATAATAATAATAATAATTGGTGGCCAATTATCGTAAATATGGATTGGCCAAACAAATTTTTGGAATTAATATTAATGCCAAATTTAAATTTAAAATTTCAAAGATAATCCAAATCTTTCACGCAATCGTTTCAAAATTAATTTATTGTGTTAATTGGTGGCCAATTACCTAAATTGGACACGCCTAACATTTTTGAATTTAAATGAAATGTCAAA